>PVKS010024118.1:16724-31578 GCA_004027875.1 Aplodontia rufa | reverse complement strand
CAAACACACACTCAAGTTCAAGTACAGTTTCAGTGTTCCTGAAGATGCCCTTATGCCCCTAGAAATCTTCTAAGCCCGGGCAGGAGTGCAACGAGGCATAGTCCTCGGATACGGCCTTTGGCAGCTAGGGAGCCTCCCCTGCCCCAGGTGGGTCTGCATGAGTCCCCCACGAGCACTTCAATTGAGGTCAACGCAGAGCTACTATGCAAACTGTTTCAATGTAAGAATGAGAAGCTCAGATTTGCTGGGGCACCAAGTTCCAAACTATGGAAATGCCTCTCAGGATGTTCAATAATGCCAAGAAGTGCAGGCGTACCTCATTAGCACAGTTCATGGACCCCTACTTGGAGCGAGTGTGTGTATGAGCACACACACACGTGCGTGCACACACATGCACACACAGAGACTCAATAAAATGTTGCTTTTGAAATTACTATTTTTTAACCATGGGTGGCAATTTGCTACCTGGGTGAGAAGCTTTTCAACAACAGAAGTGCCTGTGCAGACCATTCCTTATCTTGGTGTGCCACACAACAGCCATGCCAGTTTTTTCTCTGCGGTGCACTCTGCTGCCAAACAGAACATATTGAAATGGAGTGGAGGCAGGCGGTATTTACCCTAAGCAAACCAGACTCAGGTTTTAAATGAAACAGACTTTGAGATGATAACGAACCTGATCTAGCAGACTCTAAAGAACGGCCTGGCACACCCTGCTTTGGAGAGTGGCCCCTGCAGCCTGATCGTGTTCATAAAGCTGAATGTCACCAACACTGGCATTGATAGCTCCAAGTGGAAGTGTGGCCAGTTCTAATAGCAGCTGCCACACTCCGCTCCAGCACGCTGAAGTCAGAAAAAGAACACAGTACTTACTTCTGCACCTGCAGTTGGGATTGGAAGTCACACATCACTTATAAAGGATTCAAAGGAGCATCCTTTGTGTCTCTGCATAGTCTTCCTCTCTGGAAAGCCCCGCAGGTTTAACACAGACGTAGGTAGATTTTTATTTTGTATTCTATGTTATTTTGTTTATTGCACAAAGGTAACAGTTGTGAGCCAGGCAAGAAGGCAAGACCTTTGGGGGGCTTCATCTGGAGTCAAGTTCAGCCTTCCTCTCTCTTGGGGAGACGGGCTGGCCCCCAGCACTGTGCAGGAGGTAGGAGACCACGGTGAGCACTGAGAATCGTCAGTGGTATCGTCTCTTGGCCCATGAGATGGCACAGCAAGGGTTTTGGAGGATTCCACTCTCAGCCATCTGCTGAGAAGACCCGAGGTGGGAGAGAGAGGGTAGTGCTGTGTTGTCCCTCCCCTTCCCAACCTGGAGACTTCCTGTGGACCTTGCAGGGGTTGCGGGCAGCCCAGTTAAGGTGGCTAGGTGAAATGCCTGACGCGGTCCCCAGAAAGAGAAGCCGTCTTTGGAATTTCCCACTGTCTCCCTAGGCAGTGGGTTTTTGACTACAAATGCCTGTCTTTCCTTTTCAAAAATGCCTGGCAATCCTCTTGTGGATCTATTGGAGATTCATGCTGAGGAAGAGGTGAGAGCCCAGACATCCTTGTGCTTGGGTCTCAAGCGACGACGTTACCTATGCACACAGCGCCACCTGGGTCTCTCCGTAATCTAGAGCTCTGTATCTCACAGGGTCCTCGTGACAATGATTCCTTTATGTAGGACCCAAGGCAAAGCATGGACTCCGCTCTGCTTGCAAGAGACGTTAGCAGCCATCATAGGAGGTGGGTGCACATTGACCTGCTTACCTGGCTGCTGCGGCTCCAGCCCAGGGTCTGAGGTTATCAGCCCAGGGTCTGATGTGACCGAGCCAAAGGAGTCAATGACAGCGAGGATGCTTTTGGCCAACCGCCTATACCTGGCCTGCAAACAGGTTTTTAACAGCTCCACTCCCTGTGTTGTCCTCTTGGCCAGTAACAGGCACATTTCGACAGTTTGCAATGTACCGGGTGCTGCCCTGCCTTCCTTCCAGGGCATTAGCAACCTTCATTCCTACAGCCGCCCACCAGGGCAGGTGTCCCTCCATTGGATAAGTTGACCCTGTGCTGCCCCTACCCTGTGCCTCTCAGACCTTAGACTTCCTCTTCTGCCCTGGTTGCTGCCCTCTACCTCCCCAGCCTCTTTCTGTTGGAGGACCTGGGTTTGGTTCTTGGATCAACAAGATGATCAGGACCTCAAACATCTTTGATATTTTTGGGACTCCCCATTTAAAGTTCAAGTCTCAACCTCCTCCCTGAACCTCAGTCACATTTGCTCAGAGGCTGTACACACCTCACAGACCCCATTAATTTAACAAGCCCCACAAACAATTCCACCCCTGCCCTGCCACACGGGAACACAGAGATCCTGCCCACAATCTCCCCGTCTCTGTCCTTCCAGCTGTTCAAGCAAAAAGCTTCCAGCCATCCTTGATTCTGCTTTCTGCATCTTTCAACCCATCTCTCAGGAACACTTATGAGCTCTGCCTCCAAAACACATCCAGGACCCGACTCCTCCTTCTAGCTACCCCTGCCCTCTTCACCCCCACCATCACTTCTTGCCTTCATTATAGCAGCCACCCCACAGCCCGTGCTGCTCCTCACAACCCACCTGCCTCAGTCTCATCTCAATAGGGCACAGGGACCCTCTCACATGGCAGCCACACTGCTTGCCCCTGGACTATCCAGGTATGTCCTAGAGCCACCAAGACAGAAGAGGCGATGGCTCAGGGAGACAGATAGGAAACAACCCTGAAAATCAGCAGCAGAAAACGGAGTCCTGAGGCCCCAAGCCAGGGAATGTCTGTAGCCACAAGAAGCTGAAGAAGCCTGGAGCAGGTCTGTCCCTCAGAACATCGGGAGGAGGCCAGCCCTGCTCAGTTCTTGATTTTGGACATTTGGTTTCCAGAACAGTGAGGATAAATTTCTGTTGTTTCAAGCCACTAAGTTTGCACTAACTTGTCGCAGCAGGTGTAGGAAATGAATGTAATGATTGTGGCATTGAAGACAAGCCACCTGGCTGAGCCTCCCTTTCTCCACCACAAATTGGGACAATTGTACCACTGCCCTTACGACGCACAGTAACTATAGCCATAAACTGTGACACATGTCTTACAAAATCAGGATGTTAATGTTCAAAAGATTTTTTTTCAAAGTGAAGCTACCATTGTTTTCAACGATGTTTAAAATAATATGTAAAAATGATACAAAGATACTTAAACAGGAAAATTTAAGAGATCTGGAGCTAGGTATTAAACCAGCTACCTTGCAACTGACAGAAGACAAATTAGGTCCAACACTTCAGCATTTGGGAGTAGGCAAAGACTTTCTCAACATGTCTCCAAAAGTGAAGGAAGTAAAGTCAAAAATCAGTGAATGGGATGCCATAAAGCTAAAAAGCTTTTGCACTGCCAAGGAAACAATCAAAAGAGTCAAGAGGTTTCCTATGGAAATGGAGAGAATCATGTGCTATGATTCCTCTGACAAGGGTCTCATATCCAGAATCTACAAAATCCTTAAAAATCTCAACTACAAAAACACAAACAACCCAATCAATAAATGGGCCAAAGAGCTACATAGAAACTTCTCAACAGAGACATTGATCAAGCCTTTGAATACATGAGAAAGTGCTCTAAATCTCTAGTAATCAGAGAAATGCAAATGAAAACCACATTAAGATATCACCTTACACCAGTCAGATTGGCAAAAATGAAGAAAATAAACAATAATAGATGCTGGAAGGGCTGTGGAGAGATAGGAACACTAGTACACTGTTGGTGGAGCTGCAGACTGGTACGGCCCCTCTGGAAAGTAGTGTGGAGAATCCTCAAAAAACTAGGGATGAGCCCACCATACGACCCTGCTATTCCACTCCTGGGTATCTTTCCAGGGGATTTAGAATCAGCACATTATAGTGACACAGCAATATCTATGTTCATAGCAGCTCAATTTACTATTGCTAGACTATGGAAACAACCCAGATGTCCCTCACTGGATGAATGGATTCAAAAGCTGTGGTACATATATACCATGGAATATTACACAGCAATTAGAAACGATGATACTGCAGCCTTTGAAGGTAAATGAATGGCTATGGAAGAAATTATGCTGAGTAAAATCTGCTTAACCTAGAGAACCAAGGGTTAAAAGTCTCCACTCATCTGTGGAGGCTGGATCTAGACCCTGGCCAGTGAGAAAGATGGTCTAGTATCATGTGTTAAATCCAGATAAGGTGTAATGTTATACAACATAATACTTTTTTAGAGATATTGTGGGAAGGGGAAGGGAGGGATAAGGGTGGGGGGCACTCCTGGGGGTAATTCTAATATCGAGAATCTATACACATTTCATATTATTTTGTTAAAATTGTGTATGGTTGTTCAATAATAAATTTCTCAATTAAAAAAGGAAAATTAAAAAACCTGAATTTTGCAAGTTTAGAAATGGCCACTATTGCGTTTTGGATGGTCACCCGTCCTTTTTGTAGGTTTGAGGTGTATTCCACTTCTGCCTTTGAGTCTCAGGTCCTTCACTTATCAGCCCTTTGCCCTTGGCATAGCCTCTCTGTGACTCAGTCTCCCTCGGTCCAGGATTACGATAACACCTGCCTGCCAGGGCTTTCGTGCAGTTGTAGGTAATCCGCAGAAAGCACCCAAAGTGCCAGGACATTTTATCTCTAAATGTGGAGAGGAGCAGACAGGTTCCCAAGGCCAAGTGTCCCACCAAGCCCTAGCACAGAGCTCCTCAGACAGCACGATGCCCGTGCCCACCCTCACTGACACCCTGCTTCTCCCAGCTGCTGGAAAGTGTCTCTTTCTCTGCCTGGGAGACTGTATGAGCAGCCTCTCTCTTCTTCCCCAGCCGAATCCTCTTTGCCCTCCCAGGCTCAGCTCAAACACCATCTCTCCGGGGAAGCCCCTTTCACCCCAAGCGTGGTTCTGGGGTCTCCCCTTGGCCCAGCTCAGTGGCTTATACGAGCACATATTTTTGTTGCTCGTGAGCCTGCAGCTGTTTCTAGATGCATGTGGGGCTCAGTTCTGCATCTTGGGTCTCTTATTCTTGGAACAGAGACTACCCAGTGCCAGCTCTTCTTGTGCTGCTGAGGCCATTCTGAAGTGGCATAGTCACTTCCTTCCATGCAGCAAAGCAAGGTCAGGGAGAGAAGGAAACACTGAGCAGAAGGCGCAATTTGCACAACAGCCCATTGCTGAGGACAGCCTCTGATGCCTCGGTTGTACTTACTATGTTCCAGTGACCAATGTCAACCCACTTAACCCTCATACAATCCCCTGGAAGGGGAGGTGGCATTAGTAGCCCCATTTCTCAGGTGTAGGCCAGAGAGGTTAAGAGTCCTACCCAAGTTTACCTGCTGGAGAGTGGGAAGAAAGCCCAGAACTGGACCCTGTCTGTGTCCCTCCCCTGCAGGCTCTGAAACGCTCCTCATCAGCCTGCAGCCTGGTGTAGACCGGACACACCATCAATACTTGTTGGTAGGATGAAAAGAACATGTTTATCTATCAGTCATTTTATGCCAGGCACAGTGTCCTGATATAACCCTAACAGCAGTCCTGGGGAGCCAATATCGCCCACCCAGGTTCACAGAAGAGGACTCCCAGGCTGACTTCTGCAAAGGAGGCGGGTAGGGCCAGAACTTTAGCTGGACCCTCCTGGATGGGACTGGCTCCAAGTTCAGTTCTTTCTCTTGTCCCTGGGGGTGTTTAGCTGCCTTAGACAGAAAGACCACCCCTACTGCTGTGCTGAGAGAGATGGAAAGACAGAGAGAGAGAAGAAGGAGGAGGTGGAAGAGGAATAAAAGGAGAGGGAAGAGGAAAGGGAAGACGCGCGCTCGCGCGCGCACACACACACACACACACACGCACACACGCACACACGCACACACACACGATGGGGGGATAAAGAGAGGATGGGAAGACAAAAGAACCACTGCTTCCTACCAAAGCCGGACAGTGGCTCTGGGAGCCCAGCAGATGGCAGGATGAGGCCAAAGATCCCGTGCAGCTGGCGAGGCGGACAGCACAGCGCGGCACCGGTCCCAGCCTGTCGCTCAGTGAGCTGCTCTGAACCCGCGCCCGCCCCCTCCCTCCGGGAGAGCCTTGGGACCCACAGGTCGCAGCCCAGTCCTTAGGCGCCCCAGTCCCGTGCGCGCCTTTCTCCCACACATGCTACCCAGCTCCCAGCGCGGGGGCCCAGAGACCCAGACCCGAACCTCTTCTCTAAATCGGCCACAGAAGTGGCACAGTTTGGGGGAACCCCGAGGTTCACGCCCGGCCATTCCCAGGAGGACGAATCTGGGCAAACCAACGCTGTCTCGGGCCTCGGTTTCCCCATAACAGGGGTCAGCTTAGGCCCCCAGGGGTCTGGGAGGCACTTTTCATTCATTACGTGTCTAAAAAAACACAATGAGGAAAGCCGTGTGCTGAGGGCAGGTAGCCCACTGCTCCGTGTCCCTGCCAAACAGACCAGTAAGCCCGGGGGCGGGCTGGGAGACAGTCCATCACCCGAACCTCAGCCCGCCCGCCTCGAAATCCGGAGCCATGGCCTCTAACTCTTGGGTCGCTGAGAGGGGACCTGGCCTGGTGCTGACAAAGGGCTTGGCCGCCGCCCGTAGCGGGCGCTCAGCACCCTGCCGGCCCAGAGCGGTGGTCCCGCCCACCTCCGCCCAGGCGGCCCCTGCGGTGACTCGCACTCAGCCACCTGCGCCGGGCGGGGACCGTCCCTTCCCTGTGCCCCCTCCTCCGCCCCCGCCGCCACGGACTCCCGCCCTCTGCAGCCGGCGAGCTGCGCCGCAAGGTGGCCGGGCGCGGGGAGTTCCCGGGTTCCCACACTCGCAGTGGCGCGAGGCGCGGCCGCCGGAGAGAAGGGGGCGCGGCGGCGCGGTCCCCGCCCCTGCACTGCGCTCGGCCCCTCCAGCTCGCCGCGGCTGCAATCTGGGCTGGGCGCTCCCGGCACATCCTGCATCGCGCACCGCATCCCGCGAGCATCCCGCATCCCGCGAGCATCCCGCGGCCGGGCATGTAGCAGCGGTGGAATATGGGCGGGAACCACTCCCACAAGTCCCCAGTGTTTGATGAGAATGAAGAAGGTAAGGGCGCTCGGGCGTCGGCCGGGAATCCCTTCCTCCGCCATCCTTTGCGGAGCACCTGCCGTGTGCCAAGCCGCTGGACGCGGGGACCCAGGCACGGCCAAGTCGCGGCGCTCCAGCGGTGTGCAGGGCCCGGTGCCAAGCGCCTGGCTTCTCCCGAGGCGACTCCTATGCTTCAGTCGCTCTTGAGGGACTGGGACAGTGCCGAGCTCCAGGCTGGGGCTGCAGATTCGGGGAGTGGAACCCGAGCCTTCGCTTGCGGGGGGGTGTAGCCGGGGACAGTAGGTTTCACAGGAGAGTGCCTGCTGCTCGGGCTTGGGCTCCTGGGAAGCATAGGTCGCCTTAAGAACTGCGAGCTGAAGGAGGTGGCCTGGTGGGCGGGCTGAAGTGTGTGTGTGTGTGTGTGTGTGTGTGTGTGTGTGTGTGTGTATGTGTGGTGTGTGCAGTGCCCACCGCCCATTTGTGCATGTGCATGGGCAGTCAGAGGCCGCTTTCTTTATACTTCCAGGACAGCTCAAGGAAACTTTCTTGGCTAAACTCCATGGCTCTGGGGAGGGCGTCCTGCTAGTGGCAGCCTCCCTGGTCAAGGAGAGGTGTAGGCTGTCCAGCGTCATCTGGGCTCTAGAACTGGACAGCATTGAGGCTCAGTGGACAGAACTCTGTATTTGGTGGTGGCAGAACCCTGTTTCCAGTGCTAGGTGGAGCTGGCAACGTGGTTTTTCAAGCATCCTCTCCTCACCTGTGAAATGAGGGTTACAGCACCCTCATGCACCCGATTGGAGTTGTTTGAAGCTGAAGCACAGCAGAGTGCTTTATACGTGCAAGCAGCCCAGAGCTCACCACTGTTGCTGGTTGTCCGTTAACAACCCTGTATCTAAAAGCTGTGTCCTATTGTGCTGACCCATGTCCGGTGTGCCCCAAATAAGACCTAAGACATGGAGTCTTCCCAGGTGCCAGGTGCTGGCAGGGTTTTCACTCAGTCCTCTTGTAGCTTTCCACAAGGAGTGTACTTTTGCCGTCCCTATGTCACAGCAGATGAAAGGGGCTGTTCTGGTTGTAGCTAGTCAGGGACAGAGCTGGCTCTGCGGCTGGACAGGTTGCCTTGGGATCTGAACTTGTCATCTCTGCCCAGGATACAGGTTTGTGTGCCCAGGTCTTGGGCTCTAGAACTACCTACCAAGGCTGTGGGTGCTACTCAGGTGCTCCCCAGGTTAGCCCCTCTCAAAAGGATAAGTGGCCACAGCAGCGCGAGGTCATCCAGTGCCTTCTGTGCCCGGCCCCTGTGTCCTCCCTTGAAGAAGTTCCTGATCTGGTGAAACTAAGTGGCCATCCACCTGGAAAGGGCAGTGAGGGCCAGCTCAGGGGAGGGGCCTCAGGTCTTCCTGCTGTTTAGTCTGGAGTATGGGTGTGTAGGAGCTAGCTGGGGACGGAGGGGAGATTGTTGAGGCACTTGTGTGTCTTGGGAAGAGTTTGGACACTGTGTAATGTCACCCTCGATTTTAGGGATTCATGGTTCTAGCCTGGGTCAAGGTCATAATTTAGATACTTTTCTTAGCATCTTTCCTTTCACCACCTTTATGCTGACAGCTATCTCTATCCTTTATTCCCCCCAAAATGTGCTTTAAAATATTTATTGACCAAATGCTTTCCCTTGGTACGCAAGCCTCGGCTTTCCCCCTGAATTTCCTGTTCTGAAAGTGGATCAGGTCTTAGGCTCTGCCTGCAGGTGCTGGTTGAAATACAAGCTCAGGACTCTCCAGCCCTGTGAAACATTAACTCCTTTGATGTTGCCAGCGTCTTTCTCACATGTTTCCCTGTGCAAATTAAACATTGTTTTCGTCACCACCAGGTTCGTTTATTTCATAGGCATTGACTGGTCACTTTTTTCTGCACCCACCCCCGTGCGGGACGCCAGGAATGTAGGGCAGATGGAAGATTCCTAACCGTGAGGAGGGAGGAGAAGTCAGAGAACTCCTTAGGTTTGACCCTTGCGGAAACGGCAGGACTTACCTAGGGAAAGGAGTGGTTGGTAAAAGAGGAGGGATGCCGGGAACAGAAGGCATGAAGGGGCAGACTTAAGAGTAAGCGTGGCTCATTGGGGGGCCGATACTCCTGCAGTGTGGAGTGTGAGAACAGAAGGGACAATGGATGACCCTGGAACACCAGCCCAGTCTTTTTTTTTTTTTTTAAAGAGAGAAGGACAGTGTGAGAGATAGAGACAGAGAGAATCAATTATCAATTTCTGTTGAGTTTTTGGCTTTTGTTGCTCTGACACAGATGCGTACCTGGGTGCTGGGGTTTGAACCTGTGCACTCGCGCATGCCAGGCAAGGACCTTAACTGCCGCCGAGCCACAGCTCCAGCCCCAACCAGGCCAGTCTTAAAGGGCCTAGTGATGAGGAAAGAGTGCGTGGACCTGGTCTTGGAGTCATGAGAAGGTTTAGTCAGGGGAGTGACATGCTCTGACGAATGTGCAGGCTCTCCCACATGGCAGCCATCAGGTGGCTGAAGGCACAAGCACGTGCCTGGCCAGAGCAAGTGTGATTTCAAGTACTTTAATGCTAAACCACAGCTGAAAATTTGCCATTGTGTAATTGTGCCACGGCCATCTGCATTCTTAAGGCAAAGTGTAGCTTAGTGTGACACAGCTCTTCATGCTGACACTACATATAAGGGGAAGGAACTCCTTCATGCGATAAAAATCGTGTCCAAGATTAATTGGCAGTGGCTGGAACACAGAACACCCGCTTCTACCGCAGGTGGCATCTGAGGTTAGGTGGAAGGTGGCACGGTGGTGGAGCCTCCTTGAGTTGCAAAAGACAGTTAAATGGTGCAAGTGGTGAGCGTGTGGTGGAGGAAGTGGAAGGGTGAAGAAGGGACCAGGTTCCATTCCTGCTTCCAGGGTAAACCCCACATAGCCTAAGGACCTCCCTCCAGGCCCCACCAGGCAAGGTCCCCGACCTCCCAAGGGTGCCACCCTGGCAAGCTTTCACAAAAGGGTCTTTGGGGAACTTCTGACGTCCAGATGACAGCCCAGGTCCATATTCAGCGCCAGTCTTAGGCCTCTTACAAGCAGCAACTACTCAATTACCTTTTCTTGTTTAACCTTTCCATCTGCAAAACCTAGACCAGGGCCACTGAAGGCATATGGCAGTTATTATTTTTAAGTGAAAGAGCAAAGCTATCACTTACCAGGGCCCAGTTTCCTGCATTCCTCTGGGTTTTGAACCTATCAAGAAACAGACAGTTCAGATTTATTACCAGTAAACTTATTTGGAAACTATGCATTGGATTTGAGTCTAGAATGGCTTTCCTGCTCCTGTCCTTCAGTTTTGACATTGGAAGTCAAAAGACTTGACTCTGTAGAGTGGGCCCTCCCCTGCCAGCAGCTTGGTGGCCCCAGTCACGATGCATGAACCCATGAGAATCTCCCAAGAAGAGAGAGGGCACTCCTGCACAGCAGCCTGTGAGCATCAGCCACTGTCAGCCTCCTGCGCATCACACTTGGGGTGTCGATCTCTTCCTATTGGAAGAGGGCAGAGCCTTCCCCCATTTCTGCAAAAACAAAATTCTCACTTTGGTGGGGGTGGGGTGGCTGTCCCACAGGGAATGAATTGGTGTTATCATACAGGCTGAACTATGTTGAGTCTTGAGGGAAATTCATCACCTGAAGAGAAAGAGGATCAGTACTTTAGGAGGATTGAATAATATAAGCTAGGCATCTTCCTGAGAGAATTGGAAAGAACAAAGAGCAATACACAGTCATCTAAAATCAGGGCTTTGAGCAGTCACAGACAGGTGCAGAAACTCGTCTCCACAGAGGCTCAGTGTCCTACCACCCTAAAGGGACATTCTAGTTCAGGTGGTAAAAAGGATGAGTAGTTTAGGATGACAGAAGAGAGCTGGAAAACCCAAACTACCCAGGAAGAGAAGACGATTTAAGACTGAAGCTATTCTCTGAGCCGGAGCCAGGCAAGGAAAATGAGGAGGTCAATGTTGTTCCCAACCTGGCCCCCTTGGAGTTGCTTACTCATTGAATAGTTTGGCACCTGGTCCATCTTCCAGAGGTCCTCTGCCTGTAAAGTCATTAATATAAGAAGTCCATCAATGTGGGACATTACCATTGTTCACCAATATCTTATTCTCTTTTACTTCCATGCTTACAAAAATAATTATGCATCACTGTCCTCTTGAAGTTGTAGGGGCAGGAGAATTGCTTTGGCCAAAGTGAGCCAAAATGGTTGGCAAAGTAATCAGGGGTGGATGTCACTTCATATCACTCTTGCGTGGCACAACCACAAGGACCCACATGATGGAACTTATTTCAGCCTGGTTCCCAGAATGAGAACGTAGAGCAGAGGTCACACCCTCCACCTGCTAGCCTGCACTGGAACTCGGCATAAGTGACCATAGCTTTGCTGCTTTAAGCTGTGAGATTCAGGGTTGCTTGTTACCAAAGCATACCACAGCCTGTCCTGACTGGTACACTAGCCCAAACCAGCCCTCTCTCAAGCAGAAAGTTTTCAGTATTTTACAGTTAGGCAGGCTGTTAGTGGTGGTATTAGTGCATATACACTTTATCTGACTGGTACAGTTTCCTTCTGTCCCAGTTTACTGAGATTTTAAAATTTCAATGGTGATTAAATAGAAGCAAATGATTTTCTGCACGATTGGGGTGCTATGTGGACTTTTCTCCTTCTGGACAGATTAATCATTGTATTGACTGATTTTCAAATATTAAGTTTTCATTACTGGGGCAAATCTTGCTTGGTCAGATGTGATAATACTTGAATTCAATTTGCTAATTCTTTGTGTGTGACCTTCTTCCTAGGAAGATATTATAAACAGAATGCAGGTGCAGCTACTCTGCAAAAGCACAACTTACTGAAAATAGCACGAGGAGAAGCATCAGAACAGTTCTGCAGCTCCATTCCTGTCGAATCTGAAATAAGTCTTTCCTATACAGAAAAGTCTAGAGTCTGACGTCTCCCTTGGTGAATTCTCTCAAATGTTAGGAATGATAGTAATCCCCCAGCAAGTTCGAAGAAGTACTGTATTTCTGATGGCGTTAGCCTTCATGTCATTATTTAAAGGAGGTTTATTTGGCTCATTAAAATAACCGGGAGGCATCTTGCTAGCTGTTTTCTGGATGGGTTTGTGAAGGGCTGCTGTTATCAGCGAGTCTACTGCATTGGCCTGAAGCTGTTCATGATATCTTATTATCTTCTGCTAAATCTGCAGGATCTGTACTGATAGCTCCTTTCTCAGTTCTGATTTTGGTAATTTGCACTTTTTTCTTATTTATTTTTCTCAGCTGGTCTTTCTTGGTTAATCAGCCCTCTTTTTGAATTTAAATATAGCTTTTGGCTTTAATTTGTGCTTGCTTACTTTCTGTTCCCCTGATTTCTGTTCTAAATGTAATCGTTCTCTCCGGTATGCTTTTGTGGTTTAGCTTCACAGATTATATTTTTCATAGATCGTATTCTTTGTTACTTATTTGATTTACAGGTTTCCACTGGGGTTATTTTTCTTTGGAGTCGTTTCTTTAGCATTTTCTTAGTGTATGTCTGATGGCGACAGCTTCTCTCACTTTCTTTGGTCTGAAAATGTCTGTATTTGGACTTCATGAATGATTATTTTGCTGAGTAGATTGCCGCGCTATCCTTGGGCAGTTTGAAGATACAATTCTACTGTCTTTTGTTCATCGTTGTTTATGATTAAAAGATAGTGATCAGTACTATTTTTGTTCCTTTTAAGCTCATGTTTTTCTTGTCTAGGCTTTTTTAAGATTTTATATTTTGTTTTCAGAAATCTAACCACAGTGTGCGCAGGTGTGGTGCTCCGGCTGTCTTCTACTTGTGGCTAGGGCTTCTTGCATCTGTGACTTAGTGACTGTTAGTTCTGGAGGACTTTTATTCATTTATTTATTTTTATATTGCTTCTGACATTTTCTCTTTCTCCTTGCATTATCAAACTCAAATTGTCCAGGTATTTACTAGACCTTGCCATCACCCCACTATGTGGCTGTGACAATGTTTCTGTATTTTTTGTCCTTTTTTGCTCTATGTTGACAATCTTAATATTTTCCTCTGGCATGTTTATTTTTTAATCACTTTGTCTATCTTTTCTGTTGTTAAGGGCAACCATTAAGATAGTGACGGTAATTGTCCTTTTCAGTTGTGGAATTACCGGTCTGTTCTCTGTATTGGCTTCTAATTCTCTGATGAAGTTCTTAAAATGTCCCCTTCAATTTCTCAAGCATCCTTGTCATGTTCATTTGGAAGCCGTGTTTGACCCTTCCATTGTTTGGCCAGCCTGTGGGTCTGTTTCTATCATTGGTTGCTTCCCTTTAGACACAGCTCAGCTCTCGTTTGTGTTATTTATATGCACGTTGTGCTGCGTGTTACGTAGGAAGTGGTGCAGAGATAGTCTGAGTTTCCAAGATTCCCCCACACTGCTGTATTCTATTCATTTTCACTGCTGCATGAAGTTCCAATCATGTGACCGTATCTGATGGGCTTATCCTCTCCTCTGACACTGGACACCTGCATCTAGGTTCTGACTCTTTATATAATGAGCTCTCAACAGTCTTGTTCACGTCTCATGATCGTATGCAAGAGCTTCTCCAGCGTGTGTGCAGTAGTACATTTACAACTCGATGAGATGATGCCAGGCGCTTTCCAAGGCGGTGGGATCCATTTCCACCCTCCCAATCTATCCGAGCCTTTTCTGTTGCTCTCCATCAGTGCTGCTCTGCAGAAATATGAGCCACATACGTATTTAAAACACTCGAAAGCCACTTGTGGCCGGTGGTTTCCATATAGGACAACACACATTTATGGCCTTGACAGTATTCTTTATTAGTGACCTTTTCATGTTTGCCAAATGAATGAGCTCAAAAGGGCGTTTCACTGTTATTTTAAACCTGTTTCTTCACTAATGAGGTTAAGTTTCTCCTTGTATTTAGTTCTCAGTTCTTTCTGCTTTTGGGAAGGGCCTGTTCACAGCTCTCACCCCCCCTTTTTTTTTTTTGATTTGCAGAGGTTCTTCACATATTCTAGATGGCATTTCTTTGTTCTCCTGTTTCATGTTGCTATGGTTGATATGAGATGTCCCTGAAAGCTCCTGTATGAGTCGAAGCAGGAGTTTTCAGAGGGAAAGTGATTGGGTTAGGAGAGCTGTGATCTGATCTGCGGGTTAAGCTGTTTGAAGGGTTAATCATTTGAAGGGGTAATGGGTGGTAACTGCTGGAAGGTTGGGCTTGACTGCAGGACATAGTCACTAGGGCAGTGCGCTTGGGGACTGTGTCTTCCCCTGGCTCCTCATACTCCCTCTGCTCCCTGGCTGTTACAAGCTGGGCAGCTCCACCACACCCTTCCCCCACAGTGTTCTGCGTCATCTCTGGCCCAGAGCTATGGAGTCAGCCAACCATGAACTGAATCTGAAACCGTGAGCCAAAATAAACTTTACCCCTCGGTCGTTCTTGTCGGGTATTCTGACTGCAGTGATGAGGAGCTGATGCTCCCTTCAAGTCCTTCGTCAGATGTGTCAACATCAAAAACACCTGCATCTTAATGTTCTCGTACTTCTTAAGCTTTCCTTGTGGTTTATGCTTTTGTGTAGCAGAAAATCTTCTCCACCTAAAGATTTGTGCTTAATAGTAATGGCAGCTCCATTTCCCCTTGGCGCCCATCGCAGGCACCCTCCTGGGTTTCCCTCCACGTCTCTGGATGCTCATTCTTCACCTCTGCAAGGCCAGCCTTCCCCCCCC
>PVKS010024118.1:0-16624 GCA_004027875.1 Aplodontia rufa | reverse complement strand
GGTTAATGACTGAATGCAATCAAAGAGGGCGCAGTGGGGCAGAGCAGGAGCAACTCCAGCAAGGTATCTACTCCTGCAAGGCCTGGGAGAGAGTGAACAGGTAGAGAAACTGACCCCACCACCACGATGGCCGTGATGTCCATCTCTTTGGGAAAGCATGGTCACCGGAGGAACAGGCAGCCCACTGTTGGCAGAGAAACTTCCTTGAGGGTTCCAGCTGCAGCTGGTTCCTGGGTTGCCCCTGAGGCCAGGGCTAGTAGGCTCCAGTCCAATGGTTGGCAGAGTGCACCCTGGAGAAGGAAGGAAACTTCCGTCCTCCTCTCTGCTCTTGCAGGGGCTCTCCTGCGCCCCCCTAATGGCAACGCCTGACTTGAACCCAGCGGCAAAGGGAGCAATGGCTGCAGGGTCCAGCTCCAGCAGTACCAGTTTGATTTGGAGCTGAGGCTGTGTTCCTATTTATGCCCTTAACCTCATGGCCATTCTAGTTTCTTGAAAGTGCCCTGCTAACTTCTTCCTCAGGCCTGTATCGTCTGTTCCCTCTGCCTGAATCCCTCCTGCCCACTAGCTTGGTCACTAGACACTTGTCCTGCTTCCTGGCTCCTGGGCTCCATCCAGCCTCTGCTGAGAACCCCTCATCACCACATGCTCCTTTGAGACCTCCATCGCAGCTGCAAGTCTGCAGCCATGTTTGTGAGCATGTCATTGACATCTGTCACCTCCATGAGACTGGGCAGCTCTGTGGTGTCTCGTGTGGGTCCCACTATGATAGAAAGTGCCTGTCCTTGTCCCTGCTTATCCCCCAGCATGTCGGAAGAGACAGAAAATTCACTGTGCAACCTTCCTGGTCTCTGAAGGACATGCCCCGGGGAAGGGGAGAATAAAATGATGTTTAATAAACCCCTTCTGTGGTCACTTTCATGCCTAGTGTGGCCTGGGCTTTAGCAGAGCAGCATCAGAGTGGTTTGATCCTGGGGAGGTCAAGGTAGCTAAGTTGTCCCAGATGATGAAGCTGTGGTCCTGAGTCTCACGTCTTCTCTGTGACTTGAAACGCGTTCCCTTTGCCACTCTCCCCAGACCCAGTCCTTTGCCTCCTCCCTGCAGAATCCTGTGGCTGTGTTTCTCCGTAGGCGTGTGCTGTCTCTACCATTGCTCCATGCATTTCTCTGTCTTGCCTGGTTCTACTGCAATAGAGCATTTTTGCAGTGGAACTTCACATTTCTTGAATTAGAAACGCATCGAGACATTTATCAGTAGCCATGATGCGAGCCGTGATGTCCAGCGTCGGGGAACTCTTCTGGTGAGCACAGCCACCAGCTCACGCAGTCACCTTCTGTGTCTGGGTCATCTCAGCAGATTTCAGGTATGCAGGTCATCGTTGCTGACTGTAGTCAGCAGCACATGCTAGCCTCCTGGGGAACCTTGTGTAGGACTTGGTCCATAGATGTTTTTTGAATGGCTGTGTCAATGAATGAACTATGGGTTGTGTGGGCTGTACGGCTGTACGGCTGCAGGGTGGAGCCTGGAGGTTGGGAGTGTGCCCAGCTTAAGTATTTGTGTGTTGGTTCAAAGTAATGGCAGGTCCCTGAAGGGTCTGAGCATTGCTCTCTCCCCACAGCATTTGACCTCAGCATGGCACTTTTTTAGTTTGCTGTCCTAAACGCGTACTCCATCTTCCAGCTCAGCTTAGAGACAGACAATGGGCCTCAGGCTTATGTGTATCTGGGATACCAGAACATTTTGCTCAGGTCCAATATGGAATATTCCAGCAGGTATCCCCCTTACATAGCATAGTAGTTAAGAGCACAGACCCTGGAGCCAGACACTGGTTCTACCATCCACTGGCTGAATGATCCTGAGTAAGTTTATCCACCTCTCTGACCCTCAGTCTCCTCATCTGTAAAGTGGGGATTAAATGGTTGTTATATCATGAATCGTGATGAGTGGTAAATGAGATAATATATGTAAACTGCTTGCATACGCTGGCAGTAACAAGCACAGAGAAGGTTTATGAAAATTGAATTTTGTGACTGAAGTTTACTCTATGGACTTAAAGAATGGATTTGGGGATTATACAGATCTGGGTTCAAATCCTGCTTTTCCTATTTGCTGTTCACCTGGGGCCAAATGCTTGACTGTCTGAGCCTTGGTTTCTTCCTCTGAAGGATGGGGTGCACATGGCTGTAGTGAGGATGGAGTGAGGTAAGGCATGTCGAGGGCTTTGGGGTGCTGTATGCTGTGCGTAGGAGGCTGGGTCGATGCCCAGGGACTTGGTTGTGTAGGGAAGGACATGAAAGGCAGCTGTTTACTCCTAAAGGGGACAGCGGCTCTGGCTTCCTACCAGCCCACTTCATCCCACCAGAAGTTTCCTCCTCATTGTGTGTCCGGGACTCTGAGTCCTGGTTACCCCTGTTAGGAAGGCCAGGCCCATTTCTAGAAGCCCGACTTGGACTGGGCACAAGGAACCAGTCACGGGGAACAGCTATGCTCTGCCGCTGGCGGATGCACTGAAGTCCCTCAGGCCAACTTCCCAGAAGCTGTGAGTCTTGTTATTAGAGCATTTCTTGGCACCCGAGGAGAGATGGGGTGGAGTACAGGACTGGACACGGAGCCCTGTCCTTTAGGGGACCTCCGTTGGCCCCAGTGCTGGAGGGAAGAGAGAAGCCCGGATGCCTGGTGCTGCTGTCTGAACTTTGTCCCGAGTGGCAGCTGCTGAGGTCCTGGCCCTGTCACTTCTGAACACAGCTTTGTTTGGACTACAGAGGTGACTGAGCTGCAGTGAGTCAGCGTGACCAGTGTCTTTATGAGGGGATGGGATTTAGACCAAAGTCAGTCACCAGCAAGACAGATGCAGCATGGCTCCAGGTCTCTCCAGTCTCAATGCTCCACTGCCTCCTCTCTGTGCATGAGGCAGGGTGGTCCTGGCTGGGACAGAGTGCAGCTGCTTAGGGTCGGTGCTCTCTCTAGGACCCAGTGCAGACAAAGCCACTATCCTGTCCACTCCCTCTGGGTCCTGCTGAACCTGCATGCACTGCAGGTCCACAGAACCCTGTGCTTCCAGGGCACTGCAAGGATTCACCTTGCTACAGGTGCAAGAGGAAGGTGGAGCATGCAGAGAATTCCAGAGAGAAGGAGCAAGAGCAGAGTGTCGAACCAAGCAGGGAGCCCAGGGCTCGGCACAGGGCACAGGGTGCTTGCCCAGGAAGCCGACTCTGAGAGTGGGAGACCAGGTTTTCATCTTCCAAAGATCCTGCTGCTGCCCGCAGCAGGGGAGGGCATCAGCGACTGGGAGACATCATGAAAATCCCCAAGAGAGGAGGCTCCGAAGTGTCCAGGCTGTCGGACACTGTTGCGTGTGCGTCTGCTCCTGCGGTTACAACACACCGGTGTACATGTTGACACAAACACACCTGCAGCCTCCGGAGCCCGTGGAAGATGCCAGGAAGCACCACGTCAGGTGATCTAGCTTATCAAACTCTGCTGCAGCGGATTTCTCTGCTGATCGCTTACGTGGTACACGATATTTAAGCATTCCACTAAAGGCGTGATTATTTTAAAGCACACTTTTCAAACAAAATCTGTAAGTCGCTGCAGGTAATCTTTAGTGAGTTCCAACACCGTTTCGTAACCCTCCTCTCGGGTGTAATTACTCCATCAATCTTGCAGGGGAATCAAGGAGTTTAGTAGAACACACCTTTCCCGCATTAACCAGAATCGTACCTGCCCTGGGTTTGCATTGGAAAGTGATTTGTGTTGGCATTTTATTTCTTCTAGAAAATCACAAACGTTCCTGATCTTTCTGGGATCTCATGGTCTTAAACTGTGGTTATAAATCTTGCTAACTTCTGTTTCACCAGCTCATTTAATTCTGCGTTGTAGAGGGAGAGAAATGAAGCTGTAATTCTTGATTATTTGCCTTTCTTGGCCAGTAAATAGGATACAGGATCAGGCCCCGGGAGGTTGACTGACAGCTCAGTTTGTATCTCGTTTGTGCCTCTGATATACCCTGGTGGCAGATTCCCCTCATTCTGGCTTGGATCTTCAATGTCTCTGAAGCCCGTGTGTTCAAGGGGGTCGCCAGCTGTGGGGATATAGGGAGCTTGTGGAGCCTGGAGGAAGGAAGCTGGGTCACCAGGCCATGCCCTTGAAAGGGATATTGGGACCCTGGCCCTTTTATCTCTTTGTTTCTCAGCTGCTGGGAGCTGCACATCATGAACTGTTCCCACGATGCTCTGCCTCACCACAGACCCAAGCCATGAGGCCAACTGACTACAGACCGAAACCACAAGCCAAAATGAAATTTCACCTTTCTAATTTAGTTTTCTCAGGTATTTTGTCACAGTGACAGAAAG
The DNA here is from genome assembly GCA_004027875.1 of Aplodontia rufa. Taxonomy (NCBI): domain Eukaryota; kingdom Metazoa; phylum Chordata; class Mammalia; order Rodentia; family Aplodontiidae; genus Aplodontia; species Aplodontia rufa. The sequence goes on along the minus strand of PVKS010024118.1, from coordinate 12,275 downwards.
CTGATGAACACACTGCTTGCTTCCTCTTTCCAGATTCTGGTACAAATTTATGGCAGAGGTCTTTTGGACAAAGATTCTTAAATATCATGTTGGTTTGAGATGCATTGGAGATGACAACCTTAGTGTAAAGTTCACTAGTACATCATGTGCTGACAACTCTCTTTCTCTCTCTGTTTTTATGATGTTGCTGTTTGCAAGCTCAACTTATAACCTGCAAACTCAAATTTTTAAGTGGATAAACTCACATTTTAAGTGCAAAAACTCACATTTTTGCATGGATAAATAGGACACTCACAATTCATGTCCCCCTGCTGTACACCTCTTCTGTCCCTATCTACAGTCTCTCCTGCTTCACAAACTGTGACTCCAGAGGCACACATGTCCCTGTCCTGGGAACTCCAGCATTTCAACACCACAATTCTGGGAAAGCTCCGAGTCTAGAGGGGACTCACCTCTCGCTAGCCTGAGGATCCCGCTCCCAGTTCTACCAACGTTCAGCCCTCTGGGCTCTGATGAGACTGACGTGGCGCTTGCTCTGCCTTGGTAAACCGTCCCGTACGCTGGAAGAGAGCACGGTCACACAGTCTTGGGCACAGTGTTCTGCAAATGTCACCACAGGCCCTTCCTGCATCTCCACGCTTGCTGAGTTTTGCTGCTGGTCACTTTTCTGTTTTGCAGTTTCGGGGACTGAATTTGCTGCCTTTTAGAAAGCTAACCCGGGATTCGAGAGGGGTTGGTTACGACCTTATGCGCAGCGGTGGACGCTGCTGCTCGGCTTTGCCAGTTCCTGTCTCAGATGCTGCTGACAGCGTAAGCGCACCTAGGGTGGCTGTGCGTGTTTGATGAATCGGCGTTTCTCGCTACGAAGGTTTCTTTCTCACCTCCGGAAACGTTGCTTGTTTTGAATTCTACATTAATCTGATCACTGTTTTAAAATATGTCTTTCTTTTTAATTTAAGCCTCGTTTTAAAGAGCGTATAGTTGGCTCTTTCTTTTGCGTTTTGTCTGAAACTCTGTCTTTTCACCGGAGTGTTTGGTTCCCTTACGTTTAATGCCACTCTGGTGCGGTTGGGTCTGATTCTGCCACTTCGCTGCTGGTCTTCTGTGTGCGCATTCTGTTTTTGCTTTGCCTTTTCCCCTTTTTGTATTCTTTGTTGGCTTAATACTGTTTGCTTTCCGTGCCATCTCAACCCTGGGATTCGTAGCTAAATCTCTTAGTATTTTTAAGTGGTTGCGGCGGGAATTACCATGTATTTCCGCAACTTACCACAGTCTGACTCACTGTGTAATAAACGACTTGCAGTAGTGTAATTCCGTTTCCACACCGTTGTCCTATCTTGTCATATATTTTTATTTCTACATGTGATATAAAAACCAAGTTATTGGCTTAATATTTTTCGTGGGTACAAATTGCCTTTAAGAAAATCATCTTTCATTCATGCACATGTGTACATTTCCACGCTCTTACTACTTCCTGTGGGTGCGTACTCTTCTCGAGGTCTGCTGCTGTCACCTGAAGGACCTTCCTTCACCGTTCTGCTAATGCAAGCCTGGTGGCAGCACCTCGTTTGAGCTGTTCTTGAACGAAGGATCTTCATATGTCCTTCATTTTGGAAGAGTGTTTTCACTGGGCGCCGACTTCTCAGCCGACACGCTGTCCCCAGCCCTCCGATGGCCTCTTCCTTTTCCGCACTTGCCTCTGCTGTGTCTGAGGAGAAGCCAGCCGCCACTCCCGCCCCTTCCTTCTCCCCGAAATGCGTCTTCTTATCTTGGTGCTTTGAGGATTTTTCTTTATCCTTGGCTGTCATCAGTTTGCCTGTGATGTATCCAGATGTGGTTTTCTTTGTTTTTATTTTGCTTAGGGTTTGCAGAGCTTCTTAGATTGTGCACTGATGTTTTAAATCAAATTTGGAAAACTTTTGCCTAAATTTCCCCCATTTTCTGCCACATTTTCCTCTTTCTATCCCTCCAATACCATGTACGGCAGACCGCCTGACAGCTCTGGAGGCAACTGGTGTGTGTGTGTGTGTGTGTGTGTGAGTCTGTATGTTTGTGTGTGTGTTTGTGTGTATGTGTGTATATTTGTGTGTGTGTGAGTGTGTATGTATGTGTGTGTCTGTGTGTGTCTGTGTTTGTATGTTTGTGTGTGTGTGTTTCTATGGTTGTATGTTTGTGTGTTTCTGTTTGTGTGTGTCTCTGTGTCTGTATGTTTCTGTGTGTTTGTGTGTGTTGTGTTTGTGTGTGTATATCTGTATGTTCGTGTGTCTCTGTGTGTTTCTGTGTGTTTGTGTGTGTGTGGTTGTGTGTCTCTGTGTGTCTGTATGTTTCTGTGTGTTTGTGCATCTATGTTTGTATGCTTGTGTGTGTTTGTGTGTTTCTGTGTGTTTGTGTGTCTGTGTGTTTCTGTGTGTTTGTGTGTGGGTCTATGTTTGTGTGTTTGTGTGTTTCTGTGTGTTTGTGTGTGTCTCTGTGTGTCTATATGTTTCTGTGTGTTTCTGTGTGTGTGTGTTTGTGTGTGTGTCTGTGTTTGTGTGTGTGTGGTTGTGTGTCTCTTTGTGTCTGTATGTTTCTGTGTGTTTGTGTCTGTGTCTGTGTTTGTATGTTTGTGTGTGTGTTTGTGTGTGTCTGTATGTTTCTGTGTGTTTGTGTGTGTGTTTGTGTTTGTATGTTTGTATGTGTCTCTCTGTGTGTGTATGTCTGTGTTTGTATGTTTGTGTGTGTGTCTGTATGTTTCTGTGTGTTTGTGTTTGTATGTTTGTATGTGTCTGTGTGTGTGTGTGTGTGTGTGTGTGTGTGTCTGTGTGTGACATTTATTTCCCTTCTTCCCATGCTGCTTCATCTTGGGTACTTTTCTGCTCCTCTTTCTTCTGGTCCACAGATCCTCTCTTCTGCGTTGTCTGTTCTGCTCTTTCCCTGCAGTGGATTTTAAGATTTAACATGGTGTGTTTTCCAGTTCCATGGTTTTCATTTGCTATTCAGATTTTCCGATCTCTCCTGAAATTCCTCCTATCTTTATCCGTCTTCAATTTCCCCTACACCTTCTTTAGCAGTTCTGCTAACGATGACGTCTTAATGGTCTCGAAGCTGTTTCTGTGCCTCTTTCTCGGCATGGACTGTTATTCTGCTTCTTCCCCCGTGTGGCATTTTTCTTTGTGTGCTGGACGTTGTAGGTGGCACCGTGTGGAGCTGGAACATGGAAAGCACTAAGCATGTGCCTGGCATGATCAGCACTGACAGGCGTTCTCACTTTAGGATGTTTTGTGAATACTATGCCTTTTTACCAGTGGTCTTTTAAATTGGATGTCATATTTTACCTTGTAGTGCTTTCACGTGGCTGTTATCTTTCTTTGGAGAGTGTTGGGTTTTGTTCCAGTAGAATAAATGACTTGCAGTTCGTTTTGATCTTTGGGCTTTGGTTTCAGACCTTGTTGCGATAGATCTCTTTTGGTCTTGCTTCTGGTGTGCAGCCCTTACTTCTGGGACTTTGTGCACATTCTAGCTAGGTTTAATCTGCTCCAGATCATGTGTCTCCAACACTGGGCAGCTGCTGTGATCTCTGCTCAGCTGTTTGAAATTTTCACCTGGTCTATTGCACTGGACTCTTTAGAGTCTCAGCCCACTCTGGCCCATTTCAGGAATCAGCCAAGGATCCGAAGGGAGTTTGTGTGCACATTTTGGAGCATGGAAATTAATTTTTGTGTCCTGTTGAATTACTCTTTAGTATAAATTCCCAGCAAAGTGACTATTGGAATAAAAGCTGTGACTGTCTTCATAATTTATAATTCGTAAGACATTGGCGTTTCAAAACATTTGTCTTAAGCTTTGTTGCCACCAGCCCAGCACAAGTGTAATCATTCTGCCACAGCATCTCTTCGAAGGTGTCACCATTGCTTAATTTGTCTTCTTCATTTAAAAGATTTAAAATGGGACTTGAGGGTTTAAAATGAAATTCCTAGAATATTGATTTCCAGACAATGTAACTTTTGCTCACACTTACATGTCCTTCAAAAAATTGATTTTTAATTATATTTTCTATTTTTCAATTTTTAAAACATATATCTAAATAGGCTCTTAACCCATTAACCCTTGTGTCCACCTCCTGTCCAATATATTTTTTCCTTTTTTTAAGATCAGTTTGTCTTTGGATAAATTGAATGCTAACCAAATTCAGCTCTTGTGCCATATTTCAATTCCCGATTCTGTTAATACATTCTTATTGTAAAAAAATTTTAGGAGCTTGAAAAAATAGGCAGTAAACCTCGTTTTGATGGGTTTCTGGTCTTCTCTTATCAGGCCCTGGGTTCCCCTCTCCTTTCTATTGAAAATGCAGTTTTTAATCCTACTCTCCACTTAACGGTGTTGCATAAGGAGCGTCTTGTTCTTGCAGAAAGTGTCTACCCTTGTGGCCCCACCTCGCACAGGGCAGCATCCACGTCGCTCCCAGGTTGTCGGACAGCGTCAGCCTAGAGCCCAGAGCTCAGCACTCAGAAACACACAGTGGTAAGCGTTTCTTTCCCGGCTGTGCTTCTGTGGGATGACGACCACGTGCACCAAGTCTTGCACAGGCACGTCCACACTTCAGCTGGGGTCATCTCTGTTACCATCCCACTGCGGAAGCCAGTCATGTGACCAGAAAACCCCAAAGTCAAAGCCAGAGGTGTTACGCTCTGCAGACCCTCAGGTGATGGTACCCAGGTGAGTGCATGTGCCACTGTGGGCAGTGAAGAGTAGGGACAAATAATCCAACCTAAAAACGCAGTGGAGGCATCTGTACTGTAGCATGGCACATCACCCCGTGAGGATGTGCTGCAATTTTATTAACTTGTCCCCTATTTGGGGGCAGAAAGCTTATTCCTAGTTCATTTTTCTTACAACTGATCCCCAATTGACCATCTTTATCTATAATTCTTCTCCTCTGCATTCAGGATCAATTTCTTACAGCTGCTAATCCCCTGGGATGGAATTACCGGGCCTAAGCCTGGGAGAATACTTAATGCCTTATGAATCATAATGTTGCTCTGGATGACTGACAAAATTTTCTCTTTACATTTTTTTTACTGACTAGTAAATACTGCATATTTATAAGCTTGGTCTACACTGACATGATACTCATTTTGCATCTTATCAGTTAATACTGTGGCAAATGTGCTAAAATGATGTTGGATTTGAGCTGGTAAACTGTGCATACGGTAATTACCGGTTGCAGAATGGTAATTAGACGATAAGCTCCGCGTGTCTAAATCTTTGCTATGGTTACCGTGGCGTGGCCGTGACTGCGGGAGGAGATATTGATATCATCAGGTGCTGGGGTTTTTCTTGCAACTAAGTCTGGGTCTTCGAACTATTATGGCCACGTCACCCTGGGAAGGTCAGGGAGAAGGAGCAAAGGGTACTTCCTGGGTTCTGGATTCACCAGCTGCAGCAATGCCCAGAGGCGACTGCTCCTCCTGCCGGAGGGCTCCATCCTGTCTGTGCATGCTTGGATTGCCAGCTGCGTGCGAGCAGGGACCTTGCTTGCGGTGTTTCCCTCTGTATCATCAGCCACCAGGGTAGTGGGAGGCTTGCGGTGGTTCCGTGTGATGTTTGTTGAATGAGCAAGCGCACCTGCCTGCGGGTCACATTTAACGTGGTCTGGTCCGTGTCGGTGGTAGCAGTGACAAATCCCAGCCAAGCTGCTGCTTATGCCTCTCGGCCCTGCCAGGTGTCTGTGGCTTGGAGGGCTCCCGTTCATAGTCCAGTCCTCCTGTTGGTGCTTCCTTGCCCCCCAGTAGCTCCCCTGACACTAACATGCCTTTGCTGTGCTCCACAGAGTCCCAGGCCAGCGGTGGGTGTAAACCCCAGGACCTCAGGTCAGCTTCACGGTTGCTGAGCTCTTCCGGGAGCTTCTCTCCAGGGGTTAGAACGGCACCCAGGGCAGAGCTCCCTGGCCGGTCCTCTGTTCAGCCTTCCTGCGAACGCACCTCCCTCTCCTCCTTCCCAGGCCTCTTCTCTGTTCCCTTGCACTCATGTCTGATGCTTGGAACACATATTTCTGGGCCTGAGGCACCTGGAAACGTTGTGTGATGAAGTTCTCTGCAAACCTTGGCAGAGAGGCTGCTGGGAAGGCAGGAAGCAGGCTTCTCCTCCTAGGCCCTGGCAAGCGGCAAGCTCTCCGACGGCTTCAAGCCCATTTCAGGGCAGACTCTACGGCAGGAGCTGGCATCTTGGAGGATGTTTTTGGCTTCAGGGAACAGAAAATGCAACGGATAATAACAAAGGGTGAGGACATTCTTGTGTGATTATCAGGAGGTCCAGAGGAATGGAATAGACCGTAAACCCCGCTTCTCTCCACCCAGCCCCGCCATCCTCTGATTATGGCTTTCCCCTGAGGATTGTGCCTCGGAGGTCCCAGCGTGGCTCCACGGCCTCCGCCTCTTCCCAGGCATCCTCAGCAGAGGGGTGGAGGAGGAAGGGAGCCTCTCCCTCTCCCATTAGGCAGCACCCTGCTTCCTGCAGCTACATCACTGAGCTGGTAGGTCATAAATAGGTCACATGTCCTCACCTAGTCACTGTCCTAAATCTGTCCAGCTGCCCCACTTGTCCTAGACCAAGAAGCTGCTCCCAGTATTGCACCAAAGGAGCTTTCAGCCAGGAAGAAGGTGGATGGCTTCAGGTAGACCAGCTCGCGTGGCTCTGCAGCCTTAAACTGCAAAACAGCAAACTGCCAGGATGTGGGAGGCGGAGCTGGACCTTCAGCCCGGGCAGTGGTGGCAGTGACACTCCAGGGCAGTGGAGTCAGTGCCTTGTGTGCAGCCCTTCCCCCAGGCGCGGGACTGGGTTCAGCCCCTAAGCTGGCTCTGATCAGGCTCCAGGCTGCGTGGCTTGCGTCTGCACTGTGAACCTCACCCAGGATGCCTGTATTGCTGGATTCGGGAAGAGCGCAGGACCAGGAGCTGCCCAGCTCCTCTGGCCAGGGCGGTGTCTCAGTGCTTCCCTGTTTGGTCTGGTGCAGGAGAGCAATCCCTCTGCCTCCAGAGGAGGAGCCTCCTGGGGAGGGAAGCACTTTAGTGCGGCTGGTGCTCTCCCAGGTCTCAGGGTGTTCCACTTTAGCCCACATGACCTGTGAGGTTAGATAACTGCTCACGTTAAACCGAAATGGGCTTTCATTACAAATTGAAATAAAAGTGTTGAAAATGCTGCAGGTAGGAGGAAAAAAATTCCCACCAGCCGGAGATAATTGCTACACATCAGTGATTCCTCCCCATTTCGCTTAGGGTGCGTTGTTTATTTTACGTTGTAGCCATGGTGTTTTATGTTTCGTAGTGCTGTTTTCTTTAAAGTTATGTTCTAAATTCAATGAGCCTTTCTAATGGCTACACAGCATTCCACTCTGTGGGCATATGATAATAGATTTAGTTATGTCCCTACTGGACATCTGAGCTCTTTATAGGTTTTGTTTTTTGTTTTTAAAAATAAAAATTCATACTCCAATAAACTGGAAAATCTAGACAACATTCACAAATTTCTAGACATGTATAACCTGCCCAGATTGAACCAGGAAGATATGGAACCTAAACAGACCAACATCAAGTAATGAAATTAAAGCAGCAATTAGAAGCTTTCCAACACAGGGAAGCCCAAGACCTGATGGATTCGCAGCTGAGTTCTACTAGACCTTTAAGGAAGAACTAACGCCAGCCTTTCTTGAATAATTCCAAGAAATTGAAAGGGAGGGAACACTCCCATATACATTCTATGAAGCCAGTTCAACCCTGATATCAAAACCAGACAAAGAAACATCAAGGAAAGAAAACTACAGACCAATATCCCTAATGAACATAGATAAAATATTAGCAAATGCATTCAAAACACATCAAAAGACAATGTACCATGAACACGTGGTCTTTGTACAGACATGCAAGTCTGGTTCAACATACACAAATCAACAAATGCAGTTCACCACTTAAAGAGAATTGAGAACAAGGATCACGATCGAAGTGATAGATACAGAAAAAGCCTTTCATAAATTCCAGCATCCATTCATGTGAAAAACACTGGAGAAACTGGGGCTAGAAGGTACTTACTTCAACATTATAAAGGTCACACATAACAAACCCAAAGCCAATAACATACTGAACAGAGGAAGAACCAAAGGCATTTCCTCTACAATCAGGAACAAGACAGGATGTCCATTCTCACCGCTTCTATTCAATATAGTTCTTCAGACTCTAGCCAGAGCAGTCAGACAAGAGAAGGAAATTAAAGGGATACAAATAGGAAAGGAAGATGTCAAATTATTCCTGTTTGCTGATGACATGGTTATCCTGTATTTGGAAGACCCAAAATTTCACCTGTAAACTTGTAGAGCTGATGAATGAATTCAACAAAGTGGAACCCAATGACTTTCCTATAGTCCAATAATGATTCTGCTAAGAAAATATCAGAAAAGTCATCTCTTTCATGATAACTTAAAAAATACCCAGGAATTAATCTTCCCAACGAGGTGAAAACTCTCCACAATTAAACTAATTAAACTATAGAACACTGAAGAGAGAAATTGAGGATATTAGGAAATGGGATGATCGCCAATGTGCTTGGACAGGTGGAGTTAGTGTTGTTAAATGACCACAATACCAAAAGCAGCACACAGGTTCAGTGCAATCCTTATCAAACACCAATGAGATTCTTCACAAAACTAGAAAAGAAACAGCCCTTAAATTCATTTACAAGAATAAGAGAGCCAGAATAGTCAAAGCAATAATGAGCAAGAAGAGTGAAGCCGGAGGCACCACAATACCCAACCTCAATTATACCACAGAGATGATACGGGCATCAAATAGACGTGAAGACCAATGGAACAGAAAGGAGGACACAGAAACAAACCCACATAGCTCTGTCCTGCAGATACTTGACAAAGGTGCCCACAGTGTGTATTGGAAAGAGAACCTTTTTAATAAATGGTGCTTGGGAAACTAGATTTCCATATGCAGAAGAATGAAATTAAATCCCTCTCTCTCACCCTGCACAAAAGTCGAATCAAAATAGATTTTAAAAAAAATCCTTGCAACTGCTAGATGAAAACAGGGTCAACACACTGACATGTTGGTGCAGGCACTGACTTCCTTATTACCACCCCTAAAGGTCAAGAAATAAAACCAAGGATCAACAAGTGGGAAGGCATCGAATTAGAAGGCTTCTGCACAGCAAAGGAAATGATCAAGAGTGAAGACAGAGCCTGCGGAATGGGGAGCTCGACCTTACCAGCCGCTCCTCTGGCAGGGGATTAATATCCAGAATGTACAAAGAACTAAAAAAACCCTCAACGTCACAAAAACAAAGAACACAGTCAATAAATGGGCCAAAGAACTAAACAGACATTTCTCAAAAGAATAAATGACCAAAAAATGTAAGGAAAAATATTCAATATCTCCAGAAATCAGGGAGACGCAAATCGAAACCACCCAGAGATTTCATCTCACTCCGGTCAGAATGACAGCCATCAAGAACACAAATCATAACAAAGGCAGGTGAAGGAGTGGGAAAGGTGCACTTGGCTGTTGCTGGTGGGACTGCAAATTAGAGCAACCACTGTGAAAAGCAGTGTGGAGATTTCTGGAAAAACTAGGAGTGGAAACACCCTAGGACCCAGCTGTCCCACTCCTCGGTGTTTATCCAGAAGAAGTAAAATCAGCGTGCTATAGCAACACAGTCACTTCTGTGTTTATAGTAGCACTATTCACAACAGCCAAGTTACGGAATCAGCCTATCGGTAGACGAATGGATTAGGAAACTGTGATACACAATCATAGTGGAATTTTACTCAACCACAAAGAGGAATGAAATACTGGCTTTTGCTGTTAAATGGGTGGAGATTGAGAGACCATGCGAAGTGAAAATCAAGCGCGGAATGAATGCAGAAGTTAGAGCAGAGGAAGGGAAAGCAGGTGGTGGGTGGGTGAACGCTCCCGATCCCTTCCCACTCTACAATCCCCCTTTCATTTTCGTGGGATCACTTTCTTTTCTTTCCTTTTACCTCTCTAGCGTCCACATGGGAGAGAAGACACAACCCTTAGCTTCTGAGTTTGGCTTATTTTGTTTAACGTAGATTTCTCAAGTTTGGTCCATTTTCCTGCCAACGGAATCATTTCATTCTTCTTTCTGGCTGGACGAAACTCCATTGCGTGCACCCAGCACGTTTCCTGTACCCATTCACCTGTTGCTGGACACCTAGGCTGGTTCCGTGCTTTTGCTGTGAACTGTGCTGCTGTAAACACGGGTACGCAGGCGTTGCTGGGGTTTGAGGTCTTCGATTCTTCAGGGTGAATATTGAGGGGGGCCCTCGCTGGGTCATAGGGCCGCTCCATGCCTGGTCTTTTGAGGAGCCTTCGTACTGACTTCCACGGTAGTTGTACTAATTTACAATCACACCAACAGCATAAGTGTTCCAAAAAGACAGCAGTTTAATCCCATTGCTCTAATGGGGACTGCCTGCCGCGTTCGACCGGCGAAGCGGCAATAACGACAGGCACACACTTGCTGCTTCTGGAGATCTCCCGTGCTCTCTCTTTATTCAGGAAGTTGCACCGCTTATATAGGGCAGGTAACCCAATCGGCAGGTTGTTGCTATGAGGAATAAAGCTCTGCTGCCGGCTCCTATTGGTTGTCTCTAAGTGGTCAGATATTGCAAGCACACGAACCAGGAGCAGCACGAGGTCGGCTGACTTGGCTTGGCCAGCTGCCAGCCGCCATCTTGAAGCTGCCTGCGTGGCGTGGGCCCCGGGTGCCGCCCGCCACAACTGCCGTTGCTTAGTGAGTTGGAATATTTCCACATATGGCTGTTTGTCCCTTCACAGCTCCTGCATTCGGTTGAAGGAAACTCCTTCTTTCCAGACGCCCAGGCCAAAGTTTTGAGGTTATCCTTGACTCCTCGACTCATTGGTTTCTCTCTAATTCCTGCTTTCTCTCCTGGTCTACAGTGAATCCTCTGCATGACTCCCACAGTTGCCACCTGGTTCAGGCCACTGTCACCATTGGCACTGCAGCTGCTGCATGACTGTACCCTACTGCCAGAGCTCAGCACAGCAGCCTGGTGTCCTCATCAGACTAACTCCGCCCATGTCACTCCCATGCACAGAGCCAAAGCGAGAGCATAAAATGCTGGAAGGCTGCTCATGAGCAGGCCCTACCACCACTACGTACCGTCTCCTCCCACTTCCCCATCATCTCTGGTCAGCCCTTGCGTGTCCCATGGCACAACTGTCTTAGGACCTTTGGCCTTGCTGCCTGCTCCTGTCGCGGTCACTTGCCTTTCCATCTGCTGATGATGTGCACGATGCTTCCCTGCAGTCTTTACTCAAACATTTTCTCAACGAAACCGTCCCAGTTGACAGACTTCCCACCCTGCTGCCACATCACCACACCCTCGTTACTGTCAAGCATACATTTTATTTATCTTAATTGCTCGACCCCCACTAAAGCACAGCTGTCGTGAGCAGAGGTTTTCTTCTAGCTTTCCGAGATGGTTGACAAGCAGTGTCTACCCAAGGTGTAAAGTGCGGCGCTTGCATGTACTTGTGCATCATGAGATGTTCTCTGCAACCAGCTGATGGCCGTGCCCATCACCTCCCGCCGTTTCCTTTGTGTGTTGGTGAGAGCACTTGAGATCTACAGTCTTAGCAAATTTCAAGTATCTGATGCACAATTAGCTGTCATCGTCTGGAGGTGCTGTTAATTCTCTAGAACTTTTAAGTCTTATTTCGGGAAGTTCGCACCTTCATCCAACATCTCCGCGTTTCCCCACTCTCCAGCCATGGGAGCTAGCATTCGAGCGTCTGCTTCCATGAGTCCAATGTCTTAGACTTAAAGGGGACCATGCAGTGTTGGTCTTTCTGTGTCTGGCTTATTGCATTTAACAAATGCCTTCCAGATTCATCCACGGTGCAGCTAATGGCAGGCATTCATTTTTCTGAGGCTGAATAATATTTCAGACTGAACATCGCAGTATAGCATACACATTTTCTTTGTCTACTCATCCATCAAGACACGCTGAAGTCGTTTCCATGTCTTGGCTGTTGTGAAAGAATGCTGCAATGGATGTGGGACAGAGGTGTCTCTTCCGCACACTGACTTCATTTCCTTTGGATATGCCCACAAGTGGAATTGCTGGATCAAAAGATAATTCTCTTTTGAATTTCTTGAGGGCTCTTCATAGCATGTTCCACAATGGCTGTGCTTCTTTCTGTCTCCCCAGCAGATGACAAGGGATTCCTTTTCTGCACATCCGTGGCAATCCTGGT
>PVKS010024117.1:0-31478 GCA_004027875.1 Aplodontia rufa | reverse complement strand
CTTAAAGAACACAAGTATACCACCACGAACAGGATACTGCTAGAAATAGTCAACATTAGAGATACTTATGGTGAGGTCTCAGTAAAAAATGAGGAACATGTTTGCTATAGAGTACATGTTTGTGTTCCTCAGGAGGATTCATATGTTGAAATCCTATACCTACATATAAGATTGATATAGAATGATTTCCCAAATAACATTGAGTGAAGGAAACCAGCTTCAAAGAGTACATAATGACCTCCATTTATATAAAGTACAAAAACAGGCAACACCAATATATAATGATTAAAATTTTAATGTAACAGCAATGTGTGGGAACTAGAGGAGGGTAGTGACTTGAAGACAGCCTAAGGGTTACTTAGAGAGTGAAAATGCTCTCTTTCCTCCTCATCTAAGTGCTGGTAACAAAAATATATTCAGTCTATGAAATCTCTATGAACTGCATACTTACTTGTGAAAGCATCATTACTAACCCATACTATTTAGCTGTTCTGAATTCAAAGGATCACAACAGACCAAAACACACCCTTTTTTTGTTAGAACATTTCATTCTTAACAGAAATATGTATATGATAGGAAAAGTAGATAGCCTTATGGGTTTGAGGTACCTTGAGTTATTGCAAAAATAGACTTCCTCTAAGTTAGCATTTTAACTTAAACCTTTTTTGACACTCAAGAAATCTGCATATATCAAGATAATATTCCATAGCATGATCTTCATAAAGTAGAAAAAGGACCATTGTGTACATGAGTTTATTCCCGGGCACATCAATTTTAGGAAAAAGTACAAATTGAAGCTGAAAAAATCTAGTAATTGATTTTCTTAAAATAACTCACGATTGGATTTCCCTTGGAAAATTGTCTTGCACCCGAGAGATATGCATACCACACGGCCTGCATACAGTCGTCAAATATTTCCAGTATTTACTAAAAAGCAGGAACTGGACTGGATGGCACAGTTACAGAGGTCCTTTCATGAGACCTACAGTCTAACTGGGGAGTTAGACATTAAATAAACAACTATAAATTTAATTAATGATTTTCAGCAATGGAAAGTGCTAGGGAAAAAGAATATAGAGAATCATAAAAACATATGAAGAGGGCCTGCATTAGTCTAGGGGTGAAGGAAAGATTCTGCAAGGAAATGATTTTTAAACTTGAGCCTGACAGGTAAAGTACTGGGTAGAAAAAAACATGGTTGTTAGTGGGATCATCTTGTAATAAGTTCCCAAAGAAAAAATGAGTTGACAAAGTCAAGAAACAAGAAGGCTAGTTCATGTTAACCCATTTTGTCCCTTCATCCCAGGTGTAGAACACCTATAAAATCTTAAATTGAACAACCAATATGCCACTTATGGTAAATTTGAAATAATATTTGAATATTTATTATGTTTGCAGAATTGAAAACTTCAGACAAAGTATAAAATGAGCATTTATGGCTAGAAGTGTGATTGGAGAGGTTGGCAGTAGCTAGAGGTAGGTGATATTAAGCATATTGAATATGATCTTAAGAACATGGGGAACCATTAAAAAGTGACACACACCTTTAGGGAAGTGACACACACCTTTGATTTATTTAGTCTTATCATGCGATGATGGCGGCTTGGATTGAAGTGACAACAATGAAGATGGAAAGCAACAGGCAAAAATGTGTTGTAGCAGAATCACTATGGTCACCCCTACTTAGTTATACTTTTGTGTAATCCTTTCCCCTTGAACATGAGCAGAACATGTGACTTGATTTTGTTTCTTAGAATATGACAGGTGATAGGATATCAACTCCCTTGACTAGGTTTCTGTACACAGCAAAGGTGATAGGATGTCACTTCCATGATTATACTTATATAAGATTTTGTCTTAGCAGACTGGAGAGAGACTTTTCAGCTGGCCTTGAAGAAGTAAGCTGCCATACTATGAGAGGGCCACGTGGCAAGGAACTCTGTATGACCTACACTTAATCCTATCAGCAACTACATGAACATAGAAGAGAACCAAGAGCCACGAAAGAACATGACCCAACCATGATTGCAGCCCGTGAGATCCAGGCTAAGCCATGGGCAATTAAGAGCACCCTACTAAGACATAACCAGACTCTTGTCCTGTAAAACTTGTGAGATAATAAATGTGTATTGTGTAAAGCCACTAACTGTGCGGTAATTTGCTTTGCAGAATAAACAACTAATACTTTGAGTGCTATTGTATAGACGACCTTAAAAATGTAAGCGTTAGAGCTAGGTAGTGGAGAAAGACTGGAAGATTCCGAGCAGTACTATAGAGAAAGCCTAGATCTCTTTGAAAAGAAGAAATGTGGACTTTACAAATGGTACTGGAAGGGCTCATTTTAGCCTCAGACCTGAGTTGACTTCTCTACTCCAGCCTTTACTAGAGCTTTCCACTGGAGAATATGTTTTTTGACCAGAAACTTCCAGAAAAGCACTTGCTATATAACATACATGCTTAAAGGTGAGTGAGGACAAGTAACTGGACTTGGGAACAAAATCTCTCTGTACATGCTTACCTTAATGGTAGGGAAGAAAATGCCACACACGAAGGAAATAGTGACCAAAGAAGTTAGAAGATATCCAGCAGAAGTCAGGTGCAGTGGCCAATACCTATAATCCAAGGTATTTGGAGACAAAAACAGGAGGATTTAAAGTTTGAGGATGCTCAGCAACTTAGACCCTATCTCAAAATAAATTTAAAATGGCAGGCAGGGGTTGGGTATGTAGTTCAGATGTAGAATGCTCCTGTGTTCAGTCTCCATTACCACAGGAAAAGGAGGAGGAAGAGAAATGTAGCTGATGGCATAGCTGAAAAAGAGGGTGAAACGAGGGCAAAGGTGGAGGAATGGGCCTTTGAGATATTCAGGAACCCTACTTCCATGCTAAATGAAGGGTTCTAGGAGAGATTGGGCACAAGATCAGATGTGTTTGTGGTAAACTGAGATTGTTTCAGGTTGAAAACCTCTACACTCATGGGGGGGAGGTAAAGTAAGTTATAACATCATTTAGGAATGAAGGTTGGCCAAATTATATTGTTATATTGTGTCCATGAACAATTACATAACAACAAATCATCAATAAATATAACTATAATACACCAATAAAAATGTGGGGGAAAACTTGTACCCTAAAAAAAAGAAGAAAGAAGAAAGAAGAGGAAGAAGAAGATCAGGAGGAGGAGGAGGAAGAGGAGGTGCAGGAGGAAGAATAAAGGAAGGAAGGAAGGAAGGAAGGAAGGAAGGAAGGAAGATGAAGATAGAAATTGAGGATTTAACTAAAGTGGAAATGCTCTGAAAACAGTGTTTGTGCAAAGTTTGAGCTAGTAAACAGTAAGACTGGCAAGCAGCATTGAGTGACCTGTAGTCTTAATATATTATTTGTCATTCTTAAATTGCCAGCTTTGTAGGTGGGTGAAATTGCCTATAGAAACTGCCATCACAACATTACTTGGGGAATCAAAGATAAATAATCTAGCTGAGAGATAAGGAGTATAGAACACATTTTAGCATGTATAAGCACCAAAATCATGATTGTGATCGTGATCTAGGTAGAGGAGTTGGCATGAAGAGCATTGTGAAGATAAAGGACAGTTCAACAAATGATTCTGGTTAATTGGTTATCTATGTGCAAATAATTAAATTAGATCCCTTCCTCATACTGTACACAAACCAAGCATATCATAGACATATACGTTTAATAAAATTCATAGAAGAAAATATGCAGAAGTATCCTATGACTTCAGGATAGAGAAGGAACTCTTAAGACAACAAAGTCCAAAATATAAATGAAGGAAAGATCAATTTGACTATATTAAAATTAAAAACTTATAGCTGAGTGTAGTAACATATACCCATAATCCCAGCAACTCAGGAGGTGCAGGAAAGAGGATCACAAGATCAAAGTCAGCCTCAGAAACTTAGCGAGAATCAGCAATTTAATGAAACCCTGTTTCAAAATAAAAAGTAAAAAGAATTGGGAATGCAGCTAAATGGTACAATGTCCTTAGGTTCAATGCCCATTACTCAAAATAAATAAGTAAGTAAATAACACATTCTTCAAAAGATATCATTTTTAGGGGAAAATAAAAGTCATAGATCCCAGCTTCTAGTATTGGTGGATTGGGTAATGGGTAATTTAAACCATATTTTTTAGCACAATCAGAAAATCTGTACAAAAATGCAAAATGCCTAACACAATAAGATTGCACACAATAAAAAATAACCACACACATAGTAAAAAAAATAATAAGGCAAATGAACAGATAAGGCAACAAGAAAAAGATCCAGCAAAAACTAACAATAAAAGTAGAATCGCTGGGTTTCTGTTGTTAGAATTATAAGACACAGATGAAGCTGCACAGTGGAACGTGTACACAGTCCCAGTGACTTGAGAGACCGAGGCCGGAGGATAACAAGTTCAAGACCAGTCTCCCTAACTTAGTTAGACCCTGTCTCAAAATAAAAAATAAAAAAGAGCTGGGGATACACTTCAGTGGTAGAGCATGCCTGTATTCAATGCTTAATACCAGAAAAAAAATACTGTTTTTGTTCAAGGTGACAAAAATAAGACTGGGAAGAATTTTAGAGAAAACCGGAAATTGGAAAAATCACATATTCAAATTCCTGAGTTGAAAACTTACAGCTACAATCATCAAAGTAATGAGGAACTGGCATAAGGATAGATACTAGGCCAATGGAATAGAAAAGAAGGCCCAGAAGTAAACCCTGATGTGTATGACCAAAACCATTCAGTGGGGAAAAGGATATTATTTTCAATAAATGGCACTGGGAAAACAATTTCCATGTGTAATAGAATGAGAGGTATGCCCAAGTTCATTGCAGCATTACTCTCAATAGCCAAAAGGTAGAGCAAACCAAAATGTACCTTGATAGGTGAATGGATAAAGAAAATGCAGTGTACACATGCAATAAAAAAGGAAGGAAACTCCAACATATAATAAAATATGGATCAAACTTGAAAACATTATGCTAAGTGAAATAAGCCATCCACAAAGGACAAATGTGTTTACATTTATATGAGATACCTAGACTAGTCCAATTAAAAAAGACAGAAAGTAAAATAGTGGTCGTGAGGGACTGGGAGAAGGGAGATCATAGTGCATTATTGGTTAACTGCTAGGGAGGTTCTTTTGAGGATGATGGAAAGAGGGAAGGGTGATGGTGATGGCAAGGCCACATAATGCCACACAAAAGTGTACACAAAGGATAGCAAAGTTGCTGCTTTTTGTAATGTATATTTTAATCATTGAAATAGGGATATGTATAAAAGTAAGCTGTAGGTCTTAAGAGAGAATTAGTGATTTGGAAAACAGGTCATAAGAAAATTTGCAGATATGAAACAAAAGAATGGAAAAAAGAGCAAGTAAGAGATACAGAGGATATAAAAAGAAAGACTAACATCTTATTGGAGCTCCCCAGGAATGAAAGGGACAGAAGTAGCATTCATCTCTTGTTTCCCATTCTTGTCTTTTTTATAATTAAGATATTTTAATAAGATTTTCTTGTTATAATTAAAATATTTAAAAATTAATTTAAACTTATCTTTTGGCTTTTTTTGAGGGAGAAGGAGAGTGAGAGAGAGAAGAAGAGAATCAACTTTATTTAGTTTTTCATCTAGTTTCATTCCGCTGACACTTAGTTCTGTATGTGGTGCTGGGGTTTAAACTTGGGTCCTCACACATGCCAGGCATGTGCTCCAACTGCTGAGCAATGGCTCCAGCCCCTTGACTTTTTATTAATATTTAAGAAATTAGAACAGTTTTAGATTCATAGAATTATTTCAAAGAGAGTAAAGAGTTCCCATATTATATTCTAGACTCAGGTTCCCCTTTTATTAACATTCTCCATCAGTGCAGTATATTTTTTAGAGTTAATCAAATTTGATACTTTACTATTAGCTGAAGTCAATGTTAATATATTTTTAAAAGAAAATAAATGACAGAGAATTGTTTATTATTGATCAGTTACTAATTATTTTTGGTATATATCACTCTCCCCTGCCCTGGACAATGTTAACAGATGTTTGTATTCATCTGTTCATTAAAAAATGGCGGAAATGAGATAGGGATTTAGCGTAAAGAGAGAGCTATATATTGGATCTTAAAGGAAGGGCTCACAAGCTGTTGAGATGCAGAAAACAGTAGTAAATCTTAAGTGTGAGCAACATGCCCTTGTAAAATGAGGGAGATGCGCAAGCAAAGGAAAAACTAACACAAAATTGTGCAGTTCCACCCTGGCTGCACCTTCTTGTCCAGCCTCTAGCACCTGCCATCTATAAATATTAACACTCCGCAGCAGTGGATGGCTGTCTCTCCCTCTGGAGAGAGACTGCATTCTCCTTTGAGTGCATATTCCTTGCTTTACTCCCCAAAGAATCCCCTTTGAGTTTGCCGACACCTGCATCCTATCAACCCCTCCCCCAGAAATGCCTTTGATTGGCAGGTGCTGAAGTTCTTTCCCACCACGTAGGCCAAGAACCCCAGGCTGGTCCCTAAGTTCCTTCTCTTCTCTGGGATCTCCTCAGATCCTTCTGCGGAGACATTTCTTCTTCCTTGACAAAATCATGTATTTATAGATCAAGAAATGTGTTGCTAGTTCCCTCAAGAGAATGAACAAACTGAATATATTCTCTGTATAAATCTTACGGACTTTTCAAATGGGAGACAATCTTACAGTCTTTTATTGACACTCTATTTGACCTACTACACTAAAAATCTGTTTATTCATTTCACTCACTGGCATTTTGCTGCCTCAGATGGTGGCCACTAATCATACGCAGCAATTTAAATGTGTTCGATTCAAATTAAATAAAACGAAAAACTCAAGTCTCACCAGCCACATTTCAAGTTACCAATAGCTCACGTGGCTAGTGGCTTGCGCACTCAATGGACAGCACAGGCAGAGAACGTGCCTTGAAAACCTGTGACTTTCTTCCAGACACCGACCTGATTCAGCTATCGAGGTGTGAGCCAATTTAACGTCTAATTATACATTTATCATAATTCAAAGGTCTCCTTCTCCCGAGACACCCGGCGCTTGCGGAGACTCCGCCACGGGTGCCGACCACAGAGCTGCAGTCCTCCGGTCTTCCTAGAGGGGCGCGCCCGCTCACTTCCGGTAAGCACGCAGCTGGAGGCCTTCTTGCTCGCTTCCTGGTGTCGTTGCCCGCAGCCGGCAGAGCGAAGGGTGAGTGGGGAGGTCTGGCAGCGCGGTCCCCGGGTGCTTCCCAATCCGCCCCTGTCCGACCTCCGTCCTCCCCGTCGCCTTACTTGGGCTCCGGCTGCCTGTCTCCGGGGCGGCTGTACCAGAGGCCCACCGACCCTCGGTGGGCCGGTGGGTCGCCCGTCCTTTTCGTCTTTCCCTTAGCTCGCCGGCTCTTCCACGGTCGCTGACTCCTCCAGCACTCACCCGAGCCGCTTTGTGCCGGCCGCTGGTTAAGGAGGTGGAGATGGCGCGCAGAGGCTCCTTCCTGACACTTCTCACGCGGCCAAAGCGAACTTTCAGGTCTCGGCCATTCGTCTTGGCTTCCCCAGTCTGGGCGTGATCCTGTTTGTCAGACACACTCAGAACACCTTCCACTTTCCCCCGTGTAGTTTCCATCACAATTAAGTTAGGCAGTTATGTGTGCTTTCTGTTTAAAGTGTGCCTCTACTATTTTTACGTTCGGTGATGGCAAGAAATAACCCTTTGCTCAATCTCTCGCAGTGTCTGCACAGATAGGCACTCAATACATAGTTTAAAATTTATATTTAATTTATTTGTGGTACTAAGGATCAAACACACGACCTCATGCATTCCAAGCAAGCTCTCCATCACTGAGCCACATCCCCTGCTCCTTGATAAATATTTTTAAATAAATGGGTGAAAAATGCAGGCCCGTTTCTAAAAATGCAAATATTAAAAAGTACTTCCTTAGAGTAGGCATCTAAGAATATGGACCCTGGAGTAAGACCATTTGGTTTCAGAACAATCAGACTTCATCACTTACAAGCCATATGGCTAGAACACATTGCCTATATTCTCTGTTTCTCTCCAAACAGTTGAACATACAAGAAGAACTCAGTGAAGATGAAATGAATTAAGACACTTAAAGATGGTAGACAATGCTGGAGTCTGTAATAATTTCAATTAGTGTTTTCTGTTACAATTAAGCAAATAGAAACATTATAAAACATTACATTAGAGTGCAGATACATTGTAAGAACAGCATGCCTCAGCAAGCAGTATTGTCCAGAAGTGCTCTGGATATTCCTTGTGGGTTGCTTGGACTGAGAGCTAGCTAGACCAGGGATGTACCTTCTCCTACCCAACACATACACACAGGGTAGTTAATTTCCTAGACAACTGTATAAACACCTAAAGCCAGCCCTTCTGATGAGAAACAGTTTGTATCCCCACTGACACGACTGCTTTCTCAAATATGCACCATAAGAAAGGAGCAGGGAGCACTTTTTTCCAAAATTCCTCTCTGTGGGATGATGGGAGAATCAATGCACCTATACTTTTTTTTTTTACTAACTGCTGGCTGGCTGGCAAATTTCCCCCAATAAAGTCTATTCTTTAGCCATGCTTTGTGGTGTGAGATTTGCCCTTCTCTATCTTGTACCTATGCTTGGTCAGTTGTTTTAACATGTAGATTTTATTACTCAGCTACGGTGAGAACAACAGATCAGAAGATGATTGCCTTTGAAAATGTGATGATTTTTTCAAGAAAAGTGGGCATGCCTCTACATAGAAGCATCAGTGTTGGTCAAGAGTCAGAGGAAATGAGGGGGAAATGGGCAAGAATCTGTATTGTGGTTTCTGTGGGAAGGAATCATCAAAATAGTAAACAGGGGGTAGGATTGGCTAATCTGGATACTTCAGTGGGCTCTGGTGGGAAAGGGTTGACCCTAGTTGTTTGGTACCTGACCCTGAAGTGATTAGTGGAGGAGAGTGGTGGTCCTGAGTGTGAGAGCTTGATAGAGAAGGTGGTGTGGTTCTGGGTCTGTTGGTTTACATTTGAAAGGGATGCTCACAGGTGAGTTGTTTGTCATCTCTAGGGTTTGGCTAGCTCCAATGACACTGGTCTCCAGTGTCATTAAGTCCCCAGATGTCAAAGCATCATAATAAAAAGACATGTTTAATATACCAACTAGCACTACTCAGATGGTTTTAGTTGTTTCCAATTCCTATAGCTCTGCAATGTTACTTTATTCCATTTTTAGGAGGGAAATGGGATCTCAGATTTAGTTGGTGACTAATGTTGGACAACTAGTACAAGACTGCACCGTGGTTCTAAATTGGATTACCTGACTTCAAAGCTGGTCCCCTTCTCTATACTGGGGATTGAACCCAGGGTCTTACACATTCTAGGCAAGTACTGTACCGCTGAGCAACATCGCCAGCCCTGAAGCTGGCATTCTTTCTGTGAGCAAGATCAGTTTCCTGCACTATGTGAAATTTAATGGGGACATTTTTCAGTCTTTATTAGGCACTTGATGATGTTTAGCACTACCTCTTTGAAATTCTCCAGTTCATTCTTTTACTTGTGTGGAATGTATTATGAGTTATGTCTTGGGTTGAGTAATGGAGATATAATAGCAAAAGTTTTGACGTAACTTACAATGTAGTCATGGTTAAGATAGGTATTAACCAAATGATCCTATAGGCTACAAAGGTGCTTTGAGAGAAAGAATTGCTCTTTTAACTTTGTCTCTCATGTCTCCTTGGCTAACCTAGGGTTCTTAACCCTGGATGCATATCAGAAGCACTTGCAGAAGGTATTACAGATAGAGTTGTTGAGGTCTTGTCTAGGAGATTCTGACTATGCTACAGTGCATTCCAGATAAATGAGACTAGTGAAATTAAGGAGAACATCATCTTGGCTAAAAGGACTTTGTTTTTGCTTAAAAAAAAAAAACACAACTGATCAGAGGCACATGGAGAGACTACTGTAAGCAATCCTATTGATAGCGACAGCTGTGCTTCCTGCCATTAATCAGAATCAGTTGCTACACAGTGAGTGATACACCTTAGAAACCTGTACCTCTGAGACCTTCTGATAAGTGGTTACAGCCACATTAGGGATCAATCTATAAATCACACTGTGAAAGAGATGATTATCTTTTTGTTTAAAATCACTAAGAACAAAATAAAACAAATAAAAAACTGCTTGGAGGAACATAATCAGATTTGCAATTTGATAAGATCACTCCTGGGGACCCAGGAGATCCATTTGATGAGTTTTTGTATAATGTGACAGATGGAATGATTGTGAGGATGAAGATGGTGTTGGCAGAGTTGAGGAAGGGCAGATTCTGGAGATAGGAAATGAAATTAGCAGGCCTAATATGCATTAAATAAAAGATGGAGGTAAAAGAAAGGACTATGTTGTGGATGCTTTCTGGCTGTACAACCAGGTAGATATTCCTACTACCTGATAGGGGACCACTGGGAGAGAGATGGGTTGAGTTGATTATGAATGTTCTATTTGATGTCCTTTTAAAAAATTCAAGAGGAGTTATAGTGGAAGGGTTATGGTTTAGATGTGAGGGGTCCCCCAAAAGCTCATGTGTGAAATAATTCAAGAAAGTTTAGAGGTGGAATGATTGGGTTTTGAGCACCTTAACCTAAACTGTGCATTAATCCCCTAATCCTCTGATAGGGCTTAACTGAGTAGTAACAGTAGGTAGCTAGGATGTGGCTGGAGGAGGTGGGTCATTGGGAGTGTGTGTTTGGGGTATATATTTTGTCTGTGGTGAGGGGAGTATCCCCCTCCCCCTCTCTGGTTCCTGGTGCAATGTTCTGAGCTGCTTTCCTCTGCCATGCCCTTGCCATGATGGTCTGCCTCATCTTGGGCTCAGAGCAATGGATCCAGCTGTCTCTGGACTGAGACCTCTGAAATCATGAGCCCCAAATAAACTTTTCCTTACTAAAATTGTTCTTATCAGGTCTTTTGGTCACAGAGGCTAAAAAGCTAACTAAAACAGTGAGGAACTATGGATAAATAGGTCTGGAGCTCAGGCTGGAGGTCTAGACTAGACAGACAGGAAAAAAAAGGGTTAGATAGTCTAGGAGGAAAGTGGACCGTGAAAATAGGGAAGAACGTAGGATTAATATTATGGAACTCTGATATAGAAGAGGGTGGACCTGTGAAGGAGACAGAGGAACAGAGATACTTCTTTATGATTTTAAATTTCCTCCAGCCACACACCATGGAAAACAAGTTGGTGATGCATAATACTTATAATTAAATTGAATAATATCACAAGCATTGAAATTAAAAGGCAAGGGGCTGGAGCAGTGGCTTGGCAGTTGTGGCGCTTGCCCCGCATGCGCAAGTACATGGGTTCAAACCCCAGGACCCGTGTACACAACTAAGTGTCTGAGCAACGAAGGCCATGTGAAAAACTCAATAAAAATTGATTCTCTCTCTCTCTCTCATTGTCCTCTCTTAAAAAAAAAAAGAGACTAATGATCACTACAGACACACATGGATGTGATGTAGCCCTTGATAAATGTAACAGACACATCAGTTCACAGATCCGACAGTGTAACATCATGAGATTTTTATTTTGTTATTTTTATTTTTTATCATGTGATTTGTTAAATGCTAATTGTCACATAATAAGAACTAAAGAAATATATTTAGCATTTTTATTATGCTAAAATTTTAAGAAAAATATTCCCAAATTTCTCTTTGTTTTGGTATATTTGAAGTACCTATTAATATCTGGCAAAGTACAGTTTAGGAAATGCTTTGTTGGTACCCCAAATATAACTTTAATTATGAATAGCTCTGCAAATGACGCCAGCATCCTCTAGTCACCAGGGACATCCAGAAACCCTGCTCCTTCCAGATGTCTCTCTCTTCTAAACCCATATTCAATGTGTCCCTAAGTTATATCAAATTGCCTATCTTTATATTTCTTGACTCCCATAGCTCAGGCCCTCATTGCCTCTTGTCTGAATAGTTGCCACAAAACCCTGCTCATCTCTTCTCCATACCTGTCTCTTTGTGGACACACAGACCCCCAGCCATTCTTGTGGCCATGGGTGATCAACCCCTTAGATTCTGGAGGGCTTGGCAGTTTATAGTTATCCCTTCTCCCCTTAACTGTGCCCCAGGCTCTGCATATGATTTTTTTTCCTGTCATATGATTTTTAACTTGGCTGCATATCAGAAACATTAGGAGATACTTTCTGAAGCTCTACTCCTGGAGATTTTGACTCAGTGAATCTGTCATGGTAGCTCTATACTGAGACATAGCTGGAGAAGACCCCATTAGTTTGGCCTCCCTAAAATATCTTCAGTTTCTTCAATGGGCCACATCTTCTCAAACTCAACTGTTCTAGCCTGACTGACCCTCTCCATCTTCACCTGTCTCACTCAGATCAGACTCTGCTGTCTCCTTCAGGCTCCTGGCTCTTCTAGCTGCTTTCTCCGTGGTCTTGGTCAGTGGTCTTTCCCTTGTGCTTATCCTTGGATTTATCAAACTATTTACCTGTCACTTTCACATATTAAAGTAAGAGTCTTTGCGGACAGAATTGGTAATCCTGAAACTCCTGTTCGGCATGTTTCCTAGCCATAGCAAATGTTAAAATATTTGTTGAAATAATGGATGAAGAAATCCCTTTCTCCTTTTCTTGTGCTGCTTCAGAGGCTTGTGATGTAAAGTCAGGAAAAACTTTTCCTTGTTTGTACATTCATGGGCATTCCCCATAACTTTTTTCTAACCTTTTTACCATCATTCCTAATTTATAGTAGTAACCAGGATTTTCCTAGGCATTAACCCATTCTGGAATAAAAAAAAAGAGAGAGAGAGAGCAAGTTCTTGAGATCAGGCAATCCCTGGTTCATGTCTTGATCAATGGGGCCCTTAGCTTTCAAAAAACTATTTCATCATCTGTAAAGCATGGGGATCGAAATACCACATAGTGTTATTGTCACATCCAAATAAAATACTACTTATAAATTGCCTGGCCCATAGTAGATATTTATGAAGTATGATTTCTTTTCCTTTGGGAACTAAATACTTCTCTTGCAGATCCCAATTCTCTGCTCAATGGCTGTGTGCCTTTGATCAGCTTATGATTCTCAGTAGCCTCATTCAGAGAATGGGCATAATTATGATTGTACTGAATACTACTTATTTTCCCTAATGATGTCCATAACATTATTACTAAAGATCAAATTGATTTTGCCTGCATTAAATATTTCTGTTTCACATCCTGAAAAAAATCTTGGATCATCTATAGATGTATCCTTTATATGAAAGCTATCGCTTTTAGTCAGTTTTCTTTACAATGCTATATTCCCTGGCTACCGGCCTTCAAAAGCCTGTATTTACATGCCAAGCATATGCTATCCCTGTGTAACATCAGCACTGTCCACCTCAGGGCCTCCCCGAAGAGTTGGAATTCAGAAGGAATTCCTCAGATCCAGCTTCCATCTCTTCCCTGCCTCAGTGGGACAGCCTTTTCAGACTGTCTTTTCCCAGCATGTCAGAAGAGATCACAGCATTGGCCTACCATGCTCCAAAAGAACAAGAAGGACTTCTAATTGTGAAAGTTGAAGAAGAGGATTATGTTTTGGGGCAGGACTTTGGCCTTCAGAGGAAACCCCAGAGCCAGGAGCTCTTCCGCCTGCGTTTCAGGCAGTTCAGTTACTCTGACTCCAGTGGTCCCAGAGAAGCTCTGAGCCAGCTCCAGGAGCTTTGCTGTCAGTGGTTGAGGCCAGAGGTGCACTCCAAGGAGCAGATATTGGAGCTTCTGGTGCTAGAGCAGTTCCTGACCATCCTACCTGAGGAGCTGCAGGCCTGGGTGCAAGAGCAGAGACCAGATAATGGAGAGGAAGCTGTGACTCTGCTGGAGGAGCTGGAGAAAGAACTCGATGAACCAAAACAACAGGTAAGAAGTAGATGTTTTGTTTGCTTGACCTATTGCAGGTTAATGGGGAAGCCATTATGTGTCACACTGACTCCTCAGGGAATTATCCAGTTTCTGTCTTGTGGTGTATTTATTATTCACTCACTGGTTCAAGTCTTTAGGACTTTAGTCCTGTGGTTTTCTCACTGATCATCTGAACAAGTTTCTGATTCCTCCTGTTTTGCCCTGTTGTTCTAGGGGTTTTCCTCTTGTGTACTCTCAGAATCACAGTGCTAGTACTTGATTACTCCTAGGACCCTGCTCATGGCCAGGAAATGATACGGAAGGAAATGACACCCACAGGAGCTCTGAAGTCTCTAAGTAGCCCGCTGCAGCCTTTGGAGAACCAGTGCAAGAGTGAGACTCAGGAGCCCCAAGTTTTCTATGAGAGAGGTGAGGATCTCCAACCCATTTGGGGTTGAGGATGAGGTAAGAGCTATCACCTGTGCCATGGTACATTTTTATCAATGACCGTCACTTGTGGCTGTCATTAAGTATTGTAGAAAGACCCTCTTGCCTTGAAATAGTCTTCTATTGGCTCTGCCTAGAATCCAATATTGTTTCTAACTTGGGTTCAAAATAAAGGTCTTTGATAAATTCCCAGTGGCTTGGGAGGCTGAGTTAGTAGGATCGCAAGTTCAAAGCCAGCCTCAGCAACTTCATGAGGCCCTAAGCAACTTAGTGAGACCCTATATCAAAGTGAAAAATGGGCTGGGGATGTGACTCAGTGGTTAAGTGCCCTTGGGTTCAATCTTTGGTAAGATTGTATTCCAAGGCAGAAATCTATACCTAGTGTGGTGATAGAATTAGGCATATGATGACATAAACTTGAAGGTTAGATCCTGGACCCTAGCAATTCGATAAAGGAATCAATATAATTCATCCCCTGAGGTCTCCTTGGAAACTTACTCTCAGCCTTCCCCTATGCATCATACCTGAAACTGCCCTCTTAAGTATCCTTTGCAGCAAGCAGGAGCTACATTAAAATGCACTTAAAAAATCATCAAATCCTGGGGATGTAGCTCAGTGGTTAAACACCCTTGGGTTCAATCCCCAGTCCCCCCCCAAAAAAAAATCCCTGCCTTAAAGCAGCCAAATGTTTGTATTAGTTGGTTTTTCATCACTAATAAAATACATAAGGCAGCTAACTTTATAAGGAGGAGAAATTTGTTTAGCTCACAATTTGGGAAGTTCAAGAGCAAGTCACCTGCATTGGCTCAGTTCTGGTGAGGTCCTCTCTGCTGTGTTGTATCATGGCAATGGCGAGGATAAGAGGGCATGCAGAAGCATGTGATCACATAATGACAAAGGAAGCAGTGAGAGCGACTCAGGAGTCAGACTCAGCCTTTTCTATCAGTCCTCTCGCAAGCACTCACAAGGATCCCATGAGAAATACCTTAATCCCTTTCCAGGATTAAGGTGCTCCTAAGGATCACCCATTAAACCCCATCTCTTAAAGGTTCCATCACTTCCCACAGTACCACACTGGGACCAAGCTCCCAAGACCTGGACCCTTGGAGGACCAAAAACATCCAAACTATAACAATGTCTGAATCATTTATTCCTATTTTCTTTTTTTAAGGTCTTAGGGGCCAGAGACTATACTGTAATTTCTTAAGTGCTTTTGGGAAATTTGTTATTGGTATTTGTTAAAGGACAAGTTATATTCTTCTAAAATTCATATGTTGAAAGCCTAAGCCCAGTACCTCAAGATGTAGAAGTATTTTTGGAGATAAGGCCTTTAAAGAGGTTAAAAGGAGGTCATTAGGTAGGCACTAATCCAATATAACTGGTGTCCTTATAAGAGGAAATTAGTACACAAACAAAACAGACTTTGATGACCATGTGAGAACACAGCAAGAAGGTGGCATCTGCAAGCCAAGGAGAGATTGGCTTTAGAAGAAACCAAAAGTGCTGACACCTTGATTTTGGACTTGTAGGCTTTAGAATTGTAATAAAACAAATTTCTGTTCTTTAAGCCTGTTTTATGTGATAATTTTATAGAAGCCCTAGCAAACTAATATTGAAGTTCTTCCACATGTCTGTATGAAATATTCCAAGCTTCAATTTAATTTGTTTCCTTTTGTCTGTTTAGCATGGTCCTTATAAAACACAACTTGTCCTTGGAAGTAATACGTGAAATGCCCTTTCGCCTTTGTCTAACTATACCTCCCATGTCTCTAACTCTGCTGTGTTCTGTCTCTCTGTGTTGCCACATTTCTCTGGACATGTTTCAATTTCTCCACATTCACTCAGGGATCAAGACTAAAGAAAATATTCTATTGAGGATATGATTACTTTAAAATGTAGAATTAAGGTAGATTTTTCTCCCCAATTCTCATCTGTTACACTTTATGTCATTATTTGTTGCTTCACAATGTTGTTATGTTTTTAATTCAGTCCATTCTCAGCAATAGTGATTCTGTATTTTAGACAGCTTTGGACTTAGCAAAATTTCCTCATCCTCCATTTATGCCTGGTGCCCAAGTGTATGGTTTTGAATGGATTTGATTTGGTTCCTCATAAGTCTCCTTATTGCTAGTCTCTAAAGAATTAATGTGAATAATTCACATTTTTCACCTAGGTCATAACATTTTCATCACTGGAGGGATCCACCTTGATATAAGAGTCACCGTGCCATTTTTACAAACTTAGGTTATAATTTTCCTGTAGGTTTTTCACTAGCCTAACAGTATGTCCAGCTAGAAGAAGAATCTGAGGTGGGGATTTGGATGCAGGTGATTTGTTGAGGGAATGTTCTTCAGAGAAAATCTCAATGGAGGGATTGCAGAATTAAGAAGGAAACAGAGCAAGCAATGATGTAGTCTCAGGTAAAGCCTAGGCTTAATAGAATCTTTGGGAAGATTCTGGAGCCCCAAGAGCATATTTGCACTTCATAGTTTTCCTTTGATTCAGAGTGGGGCAGTGAGGATGGGAATGGTTTCTTAGGCTAGTGGCTTTCACAAGTCAGGGCAGTTCTCCAGAGAGGAGGGCAATGGAAAGAGTTGTCTTTTTTTCTTAATAGTACCAGAGATTGAACCCAGGCTCTCACACAAGCACATTATCATTGAGCTAATCCCCCCAGTCCTTTTTATTTTATTGTGAGTCAAAATCTTGCTAAATTGCCCAGGCTGACTTCAAACTTGTAATCTTCCTGCTCCCAACAGTTGGGATTAGAGGTGTGTGCCACCATGCCAGACTGGAGTTGTCTTAATAAGTTCTGGCTTCTGTTCCATAATGCCATAAACTGAGTAACTTATAAACAGCAGAAATTTATTTCTCTCAGTTTTGGAGGCTGGGAAGTTTAAGATCAAGGTACTGGCGTATTTGGTATTTGGTGGGAGGCACTTTCTCATAGATTGCTTGTGTACTTACATTGTAGAAGGAGCCAATGGGCTCCCTTGGCCCTGCTATATAAGGGCACTAATTCCATTTATGAGGGCTTTGCCTCCAAGACCTGATCATCTCCCAAAAGGCTTCACTGACCAATACCATCATTTTGGGGGTTAAGATTTCAACATATGAATTTGGGGGAACACAAACATTCAGACTGTAGGAGGAGCTGACACACTACAGCCAAAGGAAAGAGACACCATACTGCTAAGGAGGTTTGGGTTGGCAGTGGAGCATCATTGAAAGAATGTTAAGGCTGAAAGCATCTGTCAATGTGCAATCAGAGGCCACATCCTTAGTTAAAAGGATTTTAGATGAATAGATCACTTAACAGGTAAGAATAACATGGGGTATGATAGAAGAGAAGAGCTGTTCCAACAGAAAAATCTGTGACTACTTTTCCTCCAAAGGGCTTTGTATGATGTATACCCCACTCTGTAGCCCTGGAATTTAGGCCTGATGGTGAATTAGTTTTCAGTTTTGGAATATTCACTGGGCTCTTTGGGTTCTCTTCTATACTAATATTTCTAATTACTCAAGTGACTGTTTTTATTCTACTTTAAATTTCTATTTGTCATTCCTAGGAATTACTTTTTAGTGAATTTTTGTAATGTTTTGTATAACAACAAATGTTTGATTGAAAAATAAACACTTTGTTTTTCTGATGTTTTTTGATCTCTACATCTAAGATCAAAGTTTTTGTCTGGTCTCATAATTTGACTCCACATAGTTGTAGAATTTGAAGAGGTTTGTTAAATCCTATAAGTTATATTGCTTCTCTGATTTTCACAACTCTTAATTTTGCTTCTGCAAAAAAATATTACCACTTTATACCCTTTAAATTTAAGCCCTTTTTAATTTGACCTATTTATTAGTGTAAAAATTTTTTCATTAAGTTGTTAGGTATCTACTTTAATCAATTTAATATTTATTATTTTCTGCCTCTAATGATGAGATGTTGTTTGTTCATAAATGTTTTCTTCTTTAAACAAGCACAGACTTGAGTAATTTAAGTTATATTTAATTATTACTGATTAATAATTTAACTTTCTATCTAACATCCAATGACAGTGTTAATTTTAGTGTTAAGACCTAATCTATGCTGTCTGTCTTCAATTTCTGATACGGAAGGGGGAGAAAAGGAAGTCAGACAGTTCTCTGTTTTTGTTAAGATATTTTCTGTGATGCTTTTCTATTGTTTTCCAGTTGTTGTGAATATAAATAAGAAAGAAATACTTGTTTTCATATAAAATGTGACTTTTCCAAAAACAAAATAAGTTAAATTATTTTTTTGATTCAGAGCAACTACAGCCCTGCATCCTTCCAAAGGGGAAAGCAGGTAACTCAGGGAAGAGTGAAAACTTTGAGCTGAAGCAGTTTTTTTTGAACCCTGACTCTATCAATTATTAATTCTATGGCCTTCCATAACCTTTCTGGGCCTCAGCTTCATGATAATGTAAAATGCTTATAAGTTTAGAGGACTTTGGGAAGGTGAGAAAAACTTTAAAGTTCTTCAGATTTTCCTCTCTCAAAAGGATTCAATTTATATTGTCCACATCTCTTATAAGTTACTAGAAATCTAGAAATAAGAGGGGCATGCCGTATGAGAGCTGAGTTTGGATCCACACAATCACTGTTGCCCGTTGTTTCCATCCACCTTCTTAAACTATTTATGCTTGAAAAGATGGACTCCTAAGTTAGGACTCCCACCTAACCCCAGAATGAGTCAGAAGCACAAAATATTCCTTTCTCATGCTCTGTGTGTCTTTTTCTGTTGCATATACTTATTTGATGCACTGGAAACCTTCCAGAATCTGCTATTGCCTTTATGCTTTCTAGTTCCTAACCATCTATTTCTGACCAATACTAACCCCTAAAACAGTTTATAATCATACCTCCTGTTTTCCTACTTTGCTAGAAGTCCCCCTGATTTAAGTTTGAGACATCTTTATCCTGATCATTCTGTATCACATCTTTTCCTTTCCTTTATTAGCTAAAATGTGTTCTTTTCTGTTCCAGAATCATCTCCTACCTTCCTGGTTTCTCACTGAAACTTTTGTCACCTCTAAATAATGTCCTTCCTTGTTTACTGTCCCTCCTCTCCCATATGAGCTCTCACTGTTTGTCTACCTTACTCTCAGAGGGTCACTTCCCACTGTCCTAGGTCATGTCACTGAATTTTCCTGATTTGGCAAGTTAGTTTTAAGAATTTTCATCCTAATAAGCAAAATACCTACTTCCTTTGTTTTATTTTATGTTCCTACTTTAATAATTTCCATTTTTCCCACATGGGGAGTAAATGACACTTGTATTTTCTATTCACATTTTTAGATGGCAAGATGGTAGCTGATAAAGTGTTGACAGCAAATCAAAAAATTACTGACTGTGGAGCCTCAGCTGCTACGATACCTCCAGGAAGAGTTCCTGGGGAAACTCCTTCAGTACACAGAGTTGAAGAAACTTTGGGAGGTCTGGACAGCTCTGAGAAGCCAAGGGGAAGTACTTCAAGGAACAGCATGAGTCAGCTCCCTTCCCAGGAAAGACATTACAATCTGGCAACCTTCATCAAGAAAATCCCCACAGAGCAGAGTGTCCGTGAATGTCTTGGAACTGGAGGAAATGTCAGTCTGAGCTCAAGTATTACACAACAGAGAATTCACACAGGGCAAAAGCTGTTTGAGTGCTTTGATTGTGGGAAAGCCTTTTGTCAGAGCTCAAAGCTGATTAGACATCAGAGAATTCATACTGGAGAGAGACCTTATACATGTACAGAATGTGGCAAAGCCTTCAGTTTGAGCTCAGATCTTGTTAGACATCAGAGAATTCATAGTGGCGAAAAACCATATGAATGTTGTGAATGTGGAAAAGCTTTCAGGGGCAGCTCAGAGCTCATTAGGCATCGGAGAATTCACACTGGAGAGAAACCTTATAAGTGTGGGGAATGTGGGAAAGCCTTCAGCCGGAGCTCAGCCCTCATTCAGCATAAGAAAATTCACACTGGTGATAAAGGCTATGAATGTATTGAATGTGGTAAGGCTTTTGGTAGGAGCTCTGTCCTTATTGAACATCAAAGAATTCACACTGGAGAGAAGCCTTATGAATGTAATGAATGTGGAAAATCCTTTAATCAAAGCTCAGCCCTCACCCAGCACCAGAGAATCCACACTGGGGAGAAGCCTTATGAATGTAGTGAATGTAGGAAAACATTTAGGCATAGGTCAGGTCTTATGCAGCATCAAAGGACACACACCAGAGTTTAACTCTGGGTAAGAGTTGTACCATCGTGAAATGCAAGGAATTAACTTTGAGGGTGAGACTCAACAGAAGATAGAAGTTTCCTGAGAGCAGGGTGTCTGTCCTTCCAGCCTGTTTCAGTACTGCAAGAGGAGCTCCACGTGTTGAATGGATTTTTTTTTTTTAAATTTAGGTTTTCTCTGAAAAGAGTGTTAGGTTTTTCCTAGAAACGCCTAACTCTTTCTGTATCAGTACCTCCTTCACCCTCTCTTCACCAACCCAGATATAACTGCCACTGGGCATCTTCACAGTGAGTCCAGAATTGGGTTCCTTAAAGAGTTCCTTACATGAAGGCAAGGATAAGATCACTGGCCAACAAGAGCATTTGTGCATTTGGCAGGTGAAGGCATGTGTTATTCAGTGACCTAAAATTTTGACTTGTATAGTTGTGAAATGTTGACTTATGCCCTGGATCAGTTTAATAGCATCTGAGAAAGTTTAATAGTATCCAAGGAATGGTGGCTAATTCTTCCTACTTCCCACTTCTCTCCACAGCCCTGCACTTTCTACTGAGGTCAGTTCAGGTCTGTGTATTTATTGAGCACCTGTTCTGTTAGCCATTCAGGACAGATATGGTCATTGTTTTCCCAGAGTTAACAGTTAATGGAATATACATATTTACTAATAAGTAAGTAAAGTGCAATAAGTACTGATAGGATAAATCCAGGGTTCTGTTAAAGTACATGGCAGAATTACTTTACCTGGTCTCTGAATCACTAAATGCTTCTTGGATGTGATCACATCTCAGTTGAGACCTAAACTGTAGTAGTTGGCCAGGTCAAGGGCAAAAGGCAGAGGTTATAGCACATACAGGGCATGAAGTTGAAAGAATCTGGAGTCAAGACTTCACTTCATCAGGAATTAGTTGTCATAGACTCTGGCTCAGAAGCCAGGACATTTGCTAGGAGAGCATGTGTTGGTTTCTCTCTATTTATAATCACTATGCAGACCTAGTGACCTATTAGATCTTGAAGTACTTAGAATTAGCATAGTGGAAGACCGTAATGCTTTTATGGAGGCAGGCATGATGCACACCAAGTACAGAATACACATTGGAGGCTATAGGGACAGTGTGGATTAGAGTGTGTTCTGTGATTGAGGCCCAGGAAATAGGGAGTTTGCATTTCCAGGCCCCACAATTCTTCATTCCCTGCCCCTTCCCCTCGGCACTGGGTTTGCAGACCCTAAATCATTTAAGAACAATATTTGTTGAATTAACCAGATTCCTCAAAATTACACTTTTTTTACACTATCTTTTTGACAGTTTTAATTAACCCACAATTGTTGAGGGCAATTAATATTGAAGAAAAAGTATCATTATTGATGACTTGGTGATCATAACTATCCTGGGTAATAGAGATGAAATTAGAAGGATCTTTGTGCCCAAAGGTTGTGCAGTTGTCATTGAGATCAACCATAAGTTTAAAGGGCTCCTTCATATTGGACAGTGACTTGCCTTTTCCTGTAAGTGACAATCCAATGATTTAGTTTTAAATACCATTTAATGTTTTTTCCTGATTGTGAATGTTGATAATAAAGTATAAATTACCCACAATTCCTTTACCCACAGAAACACTGTTAGCATTATACTGTTACTTTCTGTTACCGTCCACACTGCCAACATTTTTGGCAAAAATCTTGTAAATAATTTATAGTAACCAATTTTAACATTTAAATGTTTAGTATAAATTTCAACTGCTTAGTATGAAAATGCACTGAAAGATGTAATAAAATTTGAGTTTTAAAGTTTTGCTTTGAAATTATTCACTCGGGAATAGGGAGCACAGTAACATGAGTGGAGACACAGTACAGGAGGTGAAGGGGTTGTGGAAAGAAGTCAGGGAAGCGCGAAACTATGACAGCTAGTTTCTAGAGTTGCAGTTCACTAGCAAAATCACAAGAGGATAGATCTAACATTGAGTTATTGTTGAAGGACCATGAGAATTGAGGAATCTCATTAAACACTTAAACCTCCTATGTCCATCAGAATTAGGACTCTTCCTTTTCTTGGAAGGGGTGGTGGTAGTGTATGCACCAAATTTGAATCCTCAGCATTAACTGCTAAGAAGGACCAAGGACCTGGGAGAGCATTATGACCTACTCCTTCTCCCTCGGCAGTTCTGCAATAGAAATCTATGCTCAGATTTACTTTAAATTTCCAACGCTCTGACAAGTGTTAGTTGCAATCAGTGAAATGAGGGAGAAGGGGATAGACAGGAAACTGATATTAAGTACTGTTGTCTAAATTGCACATTATCGGCCTTTAATCCATATGAAATTCATTTAAGGTAGACACTTTTACCCCCGACTGCCTGTAGAGCAAAACAAGACAGCCATGAGCAGAGGAAAGTTCATGAATTACTTTCCTTCCAGAAAACACTAGTGAAAGAAAAAAATTTTTTCTTTGTTGCCTAGTTTGAAACAGTGCCCCCTTGATTTCATTAACAGAAATGTTGAAGCTTTGACTGTGGTTACCTTCTTCAGCTCCTTTACATGAAAGTGTAGAATTGTGAGATGACTCGCTTGCAGAACTGATGGAAAAGCACTTCAAGGCAATTGCTTTCTCAAGCACAAATCTTTACAAATAACTTCTATTTGTACGGGATTTATAATTTGAGATGGGTAAGTTTGCTGTTGTTTTATCTCATGAAATCAAGGATCAGATCAAGTTTGCCAACAAACTTGAGACTTAGAAGGGACAGAGATGCTATGGAAATCAAGTATTTTTCATATTTTCCCACATGTCTGGGACTTCATGTTTTCTCTCTTTTTTTTAAATGCATGGGATTGAACCCATGCACTCTACCACTGAGCTACACTTCCACCTTGTCCTCTAGTCTTGAATAGATTGTAGAAAAACTTGAATATATAAAACCACAAGAAAACATTAAATTCCCTATAACCTCACCACCCAGAGACAATCACTGGGATTGCACATTTCTAGTATTTAAAGCATAAATATGTATTTTACATGGGACCACACTGTACATATTATATTTTATTTAACAATACATCATGAATGTCTTCTTTTAACATTAACCAATAAGTTGTAACAGCTTTTAAGACTATACATTCATGGTAGTTTCTGAAGTATATCTTCAGGTAGAATTTCAAAGTCAAAAGGCAATGCTTAAGGCTTCTGGTATTGATTGCTGAGATATTTATTCACATGCCAACAGCAGCACAAGAGTCCCAAGTTCCCTGAATCTTTTATCAATTTTAGAAGGGAAAAAAAGTGTTATCTCAAACGCTTCAATGAATATTTTATCTTGTGAGACTGAATATACACATGCATTGTCCATGGGCACTTTTGTGGTCTATTTAAATGCCAGTTTTCTACTGGGACTTTTTCACAGGAAGACAGCACAAAATGACTTCACGGTAGGGTTCCAAGTTCAAAGTCTGACCTCATCACTTTTTAGCTATGACTTTTAGCCTTCACATCCTCATCTGCCTAGAACATGGGCTGTAATGAGAAATAAATGCATACATACAAAACCCTTAGCAAGCACCTATTACAGTTCTTACATGTACGAGCTCTTGAGTATTTTTCCCTTTTGTAATTTATCAATTCCTAGTTAATGTCTTTTCCTTTTCAGTTTGGGTATTTCTTTGTGGAAAAGGAGGAAAATAGAGTAGCTCTTACCATATAGTTTCATTTTATCATTTTTCCAAATATCATTCTCTTTCTCATATTCTCTCTTTAAACATGGGCATTTAGCTGTGCTGCCATTTTTAGTACATCTGCTTCGAACAGAAGCATTATTTCTCTTTGCTGCTTATCTTCATGAAATTTTTTTCTGAACACAGGATTCTAGATTTCCACACATATTGTTTTTGGCATGTTATTCCTCTACTGTTAGGTCTTTTGGATGACAGATCTTTCTGCTGATTAACCTGTACAACTTTCCACCTTTTACCAAGTAACAGCCTAAGGATACTCTTCTTGCAATCTGGGGCTGGAGAGGTGACTTGGGGTTACGGTGCTTGCCCAGCATGCCTGGCATGCACGACTACACAGGTTGGAATGCCAGCACCCACGTACACAATTAAATGTCAGAGCAATGAAAGCCATGTGAAAAACTCAATAAAAATTGATTCTCTCTGTCCTTCTCTCTTAAAAAAAAAAAAAAGAGGGGAAGTCTTTATTGACTATAATTATTTCCTGTTATCACTTCCCTTTGCAAAAGATTCTATGAAACACCCCATGTGCAGGGTCTGAAGAGTAAGTTACTGGGTCTAGCAACTGATGCATAGTTTTTGAGCACCTGAGTCCAAGGAGATATACTAGAACTGTGGGTATATAACTTTAGGGATAAATAATAGGCCAGTCTGACTGAGGGCTTTGGGGATTAACCAGACAGCAGCTCCAATATTGACTTAATAACCAAAGGCATCCTTTCATCTAGGAGGTGGAGCCTGAACTCTAACAGATTCTTAACATCTGGGCTAGAATCTTACCTACCTCCACCTACTCCATGGAAATTCTAGCCTAGCCTACAGGTTGGGTAAAGAAAGAACTTTTTAGACCTTTCCTTGGGTAACGCTAAGACAAATTTCTTCACTCTGCTGTGGCCCAAGTGTTCTGTCTTTTTAAACAGACTTCTCCACTGGCTCATACACTGCAATAGGCATTGCTTGAGTCTGGTTACACTACTTTTATAGACACGACCCCCATTTCAAAGCAACAGAAAATGCTCTACTTTCTTCCTGGCCTTTGCCCTGTTGTTCCTTCCACTATGAACATTTTTCCCTGGCTAAGTCCAATTCATTGGTCATGTCATTTTCCACATTTCCTCATCTAAGACTGAGAGCTCCTCGAGTGACACAGCAGACCATGCCACAGCACTACTGCATGACTGGCTGCCTTGCCCATTACACTAGAGAGATTATGCCGTATTTTCCACTGTGTATCCAGCCTCAGGTACAAAGCATGTTCTTAAAAAAGACAAAAACAAAACAAAAAAACCCAACCCTGTTGGATACATTTATTTGTATTCTTTCTTCTTGTGCCTATTTAATTTCTGACCTGCCCTAGACTCAACAAAACATTGACAAAAGTGTTTCCCCAGTTTTCTTTCTGCTGTCTGTTCTGAATTGAGTCAATGAAAATTTTTTAGTTCCTGAGACAACTCCCTCATGCTGTCCACTGTCCCAAAGCAGCCACACTGATAATCAGATGTAGTGACTGAGCCTGGGTCCCTAAACCCTTCTTCAAGATATTCTCATAGAAAATGAGGTTTCAATGCTACATTCCTGTTTTTCATAGTTCCTGAGTATTCCTAACAGAGAAAAGCTGGAAGGCATAATTCTCCCATCTTCTGTTCAGATCAGTCACAGGAAAAGCTTTCACAGGACAATTTGCACTAGGCATTAGGAAGTGCTGCACAAAGAAGGTAGACTGACTCAAGACCTAGTAGTTTACAACCTTTATGGAGTCTTGCTCCAACGAAAACCCTAACGAAGAGAGAAATCAGACTGAAGCATTGACAACAGAATATTCATTATATTCACAAGTTACTTTACAGCGTGGACTCTCTGATGGCGAATAAGGACTGATCTGTGTCTGAAAGCCTTCCCACATTCATTACATATATAAGCTTCATCTCCAGAATGGATTCTCTGATGCTGAACAAGGGCTGAGCTCCTTTTGAAGGTTTTGCCACATTCATTACATTGATAAGGTTCCTCTCCACTGTGAATTCGCTGATGTCTGATGAGGTTTGAGCTCAGACTGAAGGCTTTCCCACATTCACTACATTCATAGGGTTTCTCTCCACTATGTATTCTCTGATGGGTGATCAGTTCTGAGCTCTGCCTGAAAGCTTTCCCACATTCATTACATTCATAGGGTCTTTCTCCTGTATGAATTCGTTGGTGTCTAATAAGCTTTGAGCTCTGACTAAAGGTTTTCCCACACTCATTACACTCATAGGGCTTCTCACCAGTGTGAATTCTTTGATGTATAATGAGATATGAACTTTGACTGAATGCTTTACCACACTCATTACATTTACAAGCTTTCTCACCAGTGTGAATTTTCCGATGTCTAATGAGGGCTGAGCTTTGATTGAAGGCTTTTCCACATTCAGTACATTCATAGGCTTTCTCACCACTATGAATTCTCTGGTGAATAATAAGATATGACCTTAAACTAAAGGCCTTCCCACACTGGTTACATTTATAGGGTTTTTCTCCAGTATGGATTCTTTGATGTTGTGTTAGAGATGAATGCTGCTTGAAGCTGTGCCCACACACATCACATCTATAAGGCCTCTCTTCTGTAGAAATTTTCTGATTTGTTACAGAGTTTGTACTTAGAATCAAGCATCTTTGAGGCTCATCATGATGGTCTCTCTTTCCTAAAGATTTGTGTGTGAAGATCACTTGCCTAAAACTTCCCCCATGGGGAGGAGATATCCTTAATTTCTCCTCCATGGCACTTCCTTGTTGCCACTCTAAATTGCTTTCAGGCTCACTAACTACTCCAAATGAAGGTTCCTGAGAGAGTCCCTCTGAATTTTCTCCTGAAATGTCCTTTGTTGTTGTTTCATTCTTCTCAAAATCTGCAATGATGAACAGCAAACAAAAAACAATTTAAGTTTTCAGTCACTCTCAATATTCATTTTCTGCATGAGAGAAAATAGAAGAGTTGACCTACAAATACGTCACTGTCCATGTCTATTTTTATGTCTTTCCTCTTTTCTAATGCTAAAAAGTCTACATCTATGCTTTGGATTTCATACTTTCCTGCCTTCCCTGAGGCTTCAACTGGTCAATTACCCACTATTTCTTATTATTTTCAACCTCTTTCTAGACTGACTTTTGTTCATTAGTATTTAAATAAGCTTGTCTCTTCTCTTTTTAAAATCAAGTTCCTGGGCTGGAGCAGTGGCTTGGAGGTTACGGTGCTTGCTTAGCATGTGCAAGTACGCAAGTTCCAACCCCAGCACCACGTACACAACGAAGTCGTGGAGCAACAAAGGCCACATGAAAAACTAAATAAAAAACTGTTTCTCTCTTTCTCTCACTGTCCCTCTCTTAAAAAAAAAAAAGTTCCTTGCTTCCACATTAATCAAGCAACCTTACTCCAATTCACAGTAAAATATTTTGATGCGGTTGTGCGTACTCATCGCCATTCTACAATCTAGTTTCTGCCTCATCTTACTCCTCGCATCCACCACTTCCTCTGACACTATGCTCATTAAGGTCACCAACTTAATAACTTCATAATCCAAAGGGTACTTTTTGAATCTTAGCCTCTGTAGCACCGATACTTAGGACCACATCAACCTTTCAGAGACATTCCCTTCTAGCCATATAGCCTGATTTCTGTACCTATTGCTTCTTTGAGTCTAGGCTAGTAACTCAAACGCTACTGTTCTTCCACCAGTTTTAGTTTTTGTTTTCTGGACTCTTATATATCTTTACTCTACAAACTTTCTATTCCCTAGAATTCAATTATATAGCAAACTAATGCTTTTCCACATCCCACTCTATCCCAATTCTATTAAGTTTTAAACTCTCACATCCAACTGCTAGTTGGGTATTTTACTTGTGAATATTTCCTAAGTACCAAAATGCCCCAAACTAAATGATATATTTCCTTTTCCTTCTTTCCCCATTTAGAACAGCACCACTGTTACTCAGACAGTTCACAAGACTGAAATTTCAAGTATCACCTTCAACTCCTCTCTCACACTCTGCTTTTAACAATGACCAGATACTGCAACGCAATTTTAAGGCTGAAAAACAGTTTTCAGCTTTGATTTTCCCCATCTCTCACCATACACACGTTGATTCATTCACTCTGGCCACTAGGATTACAAGTCCTGCTTTCCTCAAATCCATTCTCTACCCTGCAGCTAAATTCTAAATCACAAATCCAACCGTGTCACTCCTTTGTCCAATACCCTTCAACTACAACTACACCCCTCTGTTCTTAAGAAACTACAAATGAATCAGCAACATATAGCTTTTTACAATTTGAACCCCATTTTCTTCTTTTTCTCACCACCATTCCCTCATCAATTCTTCATTCAAGTCAAACTGAACTACCAACTTCTAGAATGGGCTGTGTGCTCTCATCCTCAAGACTTTGAGGCCTTTGGTTGGGCCACTCCTCCTCCTACCTATTTGCCTGGCTTTCTTCTACTCCCAGCTCAAGTCTTAGCTTAGATGTCTTCTAGGAAGTGTTCCCTGATCCTTTAAGATTAGGTTAGTTGCCATTTTTTTGTGCTCCCATAGTACCCAAAGCCTATTTTTAGTCTATAATTTCCCACACTAGATTGTAACTGCTTTTTTGCTTATCAACCACCCATCTAGACCTGAATGCTCCCTGAAGGTGAAAGACTCAGTGCCTATCACAGTACTAGACATGGAATAGCATTCTATAAAGTTATGACTGAATACGTGTACGAATGACAGGGAAACAGACATAAGGAGGGTGGATTGCAATTCATGCAGGTTACTAAATACAAAGTCACTAAAGTGAGGACCATTGATTTAGAATAAAAGTGATGTTCATATGTGGCAAATTTGTAAATGCAATTAATTCTGCATCCTCCAAACCAGAGGCCTGATATAAGTTCCCAAATTCCTATTCCTCACCACTTCTAGGGGAAAGGCAAGGTTTCCAGGATTTCAGTTGGGTCTTTAAAGGTTGGAGTTGGATGCTTGTTGACTCTTGGGATGCTTCTAGACATGTCAAATCCTTCCATGGCACTGCTGGTCCCTGTGGATTAGCTGGGACCTGAAATCAGTAAAATATGGTTAGTGATATTGGAAAACCTCTAAAACTGCTTAGTAAAAATTTCAAACAGGTCAACAGGACAACTCCACAGGTGAAAGGGGAAAAAAGACCATGTAAAGGGAAAGGCATGGTCCTGTTGTCACTGTAGTGTTATGGTTCGGGAGAGACATAACTTTTTATCCTAATATGACACTACATGCTCCAGGTTGTAAATTCTTTTTTCCAAAACACATGACTTCTCTCTGTTCCCACCTGCTGCACTGGATCATCAAACTCTCTCTCCAAATCTTCCAAAAGGGTCACAGCTTCCTCCCCACTTCGTGGACTATGTTGCTGAACCCAGATTTGCAGCTCCTCAGGCAGGATGCTCAGGAACTGCTCCAGGACCAGCAGTTCTAAGATCTGCTCCTTTGTGTGCAATTCTGGCATTAGCCACTGATAGCAAAGCTCCTGGAGTCGGCCCAGAGCTTCCCGGGGCCCAGGAGTCTCATGGTAGCAAAACTTTCTGAATTGCTGTCGAAACAATTCTTGGCAGGATTGAGTATTCCCATTCTGCTTAAATTTCTGACCCCAGGAAAAGCTATCTTCTATTTTCACTAGTATTAATTCTTGTTCCTGATGATCCTGAGGTATCAGAGTTGGAATTGCTCTGGATTCCACAGCCATTCTGGAATGAAACAACTTAGCAAGAACCTCGGTACAACCAGATTCTGTATTTGAGAGAATTTTTGGTAATCTCTTCTTTCCTAAAGGACATAAAATCACAGTTAACTTACAGTAGGAAAAAATGTTTCAGGAACTTGTAATAACAAAGATTAGTCATTCCAATAACATTCAAAGGGAGCAGGTCTAAGTTTAACAAAATAAGGAACAACAGAATGAGTAACTAAAAATCATTCATCTCAGTGTACTATAAAGAATCTCTCTGATAAAATTAATTTTTTAGAAGCAAAAGAATGTAATGTTAACATGAATTACAGTGAGAATAAGAATTGTTTTCAATTCCCTTCCAATCATGATTGCATCAATGAGAGAAAATTGTCTTTAACAAGTATATAAAACTTGTATAGCTTTTAAATAAAATATATAGACTTTGGACTGACTTCCAAGGGTAATAGTATCTAAACAGAATTTAATAATGCTGACTTTTAAAAATTAACTTTCAGTTAACTTCTATCTAGAGCAGGTAATGCTGATTTTCATTCAAGGTAGCAATGACACTTAAAATTGGTATTAAACATGATTTAAATAAAAATATTACGGATATTTTCCATTTGATCACATTTGGTATTCACTGAATTTTTTCAATAACACTGAGGCATTAACTTTGGACCTGAGGTGGCATTAAGTTAAAGAGGTTTTTAATCATGAACCCACTGAGGAATTAACCAAGAAGTAACTGTGAAATGCTTCCCATATGTTCAAAAACATGATATATATAGACAAAAAGATGCAAAAACAGCAGGCTCAGTTCTCAAAAAGCTTAGACTATCCTGGGAGCAAAAAAAGAAAAACAAACAGGAAATATGGTAACAGTTTTCCGCTGGGAGGATCAGCCATACAAGTCTATGCCCTTCAGCTCCTGTCACCAGGACACTAAAATTACTCATCTTAACATTAAGGAACTTAATACAAGAGTACGTAGGCTACAAATCGCTGGTTTACCAGCCAGCCAGGTTGCACTCGGCCCTTCTATTTTTATGTCCCTCGTTAAGCCACTGCATTTCCTAGGTCACTGAAGTGGGGGAACAAAGTGCACTTTCCACCCGCAGGCAGGAACCTGAGTGCTGGCCTCCGCTCAGTCCCCAGGACTCTCGGAGACGCCGCCCGGACCTGCGGGCCGCGACCCGGGAGCTGAGCTCCACCATCCCGTCCCGGCGCCCGAGTCGGGAGCCCACCCCGTCCTCCCTCCGTCTCGGGGCCCGCGTCGCTCACCGCGAAGCCCAGGAGCCGCCAGGGCGCAGGCTGCCGACCCCAAGCGGGAAGCCACAAAGGCCGGAAGTGTGCACCCTGGACTTCCGCTCCCGTGTCCCGGGGAGCCTCTGTTCGCCCCGCCCCTTGCACAAAGGCAGCCAATCAGAGGCGCCGGTTCCGTTCTTCCCACCGCCA
>PVKS010024116.1:0-31489 GCA_004027875.1 Aplodontia rufa | reverse complement strand
CAATGACCTTGCAGCCTTTGAGGGTAAATGGATGGTTATGGAAGAGATCATGATGAGTAAAATCAGCTTAACCCAGAGATCTAAGGGTCGATTGTCTCCACTCATAGGTGGAGGTGGGGACTAGACCCTGGACAGTGAGAAAGTTGGTCTAGTAACATGAGTTAAATCCAGATAAGATGTAATGCTTTACAATCTAATAACTTTTTTTTAGAATTATAAAGGGAAAGGGAAGGGAGAGATAAGGGAGGGTAATTGGGGGGGCACTCCTGGAGATAAT
Source organism: Aplodontia rufa (assembly GCA_004027875.1). Classification (NCBI taxonomy): domain Eukaryota; kingdom Metazoa; phylum Chordata; class Mammalia; order Rodentia; family Aplodontiidae; genus Aplodontia; species Aplodontia rufa. The sequence continues at coordinate 31,212 of PVKS010024116.1, read as the reverse complement.
TGCAATATCCAGAATATTTACACATTTTATACACATTTTATATTATTTTGTTAAAATCTTGTAAGGTTGTTCAAAAAATAATAATAAAAAAAAATTTTTAAAAAAATAAATCTCTAATGTTTCCCAGAACAGGAATTGCTGACAACAACCAGGTAAAATCACAAAAAGCAGCCCATTATTCAGAGAAATCAAAATGAAAAAATACTTTTAAAATTCCTTATTCATTCATTCATTAATTCGTTGTGTAGGGTGATCCTTTTCTGGTTTGTTTTTTTTTGGGGGGGACAGGGGGCTTCTTCCTGCTGCTGTATCTCTTACCAATAGAATTTTATTACCATGACTACAGCTGGTGAGGGTCATCTTTACCAACTGTATAGCAAGTATCAGGAAAATGGCCATAAATTCAGATATAAGCAAGGGATGGCAGTACATTATAAGAATTGCCTTAGAAGTTAAGATAGTCAGTTTGTTGTGTTGGTCAGTTAATCTTTTGCTATGTGTAGATCAATCAGCTTAGAGTGGTAGAAACAGGGCTATAGCTTTCTCAAGCTTCAGCAGTATGCAGACTAGTCAGCTTCCAGAGTGATCAGAGCAGGGCTGTTGTCTTTCTGATCCTCAAGTTTGTCCCATGTTTCCTTCTTCCAGTGGGTCAGTGTAGGGCTGCTGTGGGATATGGAGTGTCAGTTTAAATGGGTCTTTGTGGTCTGTCTTCACTGTCCAAGTACAGGGCTCCTAAGAATTTTGTTTAATAACCTCCAGTTTTACTTACTTTTGGTGTGGCCAATACAAGTGTACAACTTAAGCTACATCAAAAGAAACCTTCTAGGGTTGGAGCTGTGGCTCAGTGATTACAGCACTTGCCTGGCATGCGCGAGGACGCAGGTTCAAACCTCAGCACCACATACACAATGAAGTGTCTGAGCAATGAAAGCCATATGAAAAACTAAATTACAATGATTCTCTCTTTTCCTCTTTCTCTCTAAAGAAAGAAAGAAAGGAAGAACCCTTGTCTTTTAAATGTTTATATATGTCTAACTTTAGTTATGATTCTTCTGGCAGGTATCTAAGACCAAATTGATAAAACTTGATCTGGTTCCAATCTATTATTAAAGAGTCAGCTGAGATTCTTTTTTAGGACCACTCTTGGGGACTTATGAGACGTAGTATCATCTGCCAGGATGGGTCGGGGTCCTACTGACCATATGTGGCTACTCTGGGGAGTATTAGCAACATCTCCCTCTTTAATGACCATCCTTGTGCAGCATGTGCGCTAGTTTGGCTCCCCCCCCCCCAAGGTCTCTTTAAAATCCCTGATTGGGAAGTCATGCGTTCCAGAGTTCCAAAGCCCCTTGAAAAGCCCACTATTTTCTGAGTCCCAGTTGACCTTAAATGACAATTTGCCAAATATTGGCTGATTTTTGGTCCTCTTACTGTTTAAATTTTAATCTCCAAGTTTCGGGTTTTAAACATCCAGAAGGCTAGTTCTACCAATTTCGAATTGGGAGTACTGGACTTTAATGTTTATAATTTTACAGTTATTTACCCTTTTGACTTAATTGGTCTCAGTATTTAGTTTTGGAAATTAGCCTTATATTTTTCTATCCTATAGGTGATATCTTATTATCTCAAATTAACTCAGGTTGTTATATTAGAAATTGTACTTCTGTAAAGCATTTATACAACTGTTTTACAGTTTTATAAGGAAAATGCAAAGTGGAATCAAAAAGAGCAGAAATATATTTAGTAAAACAAGAAATAATTTTATTATTTCAAACATTTACTTATATAGTATATCACTTCTTTATTGAGATCATGCTAATTTTTATGACAAAATCTATCTCTCGTTTTTAATTTTAAATGAGCTTAAGTTTAGAATATTTTGGAGCCACTTTATCATGGAATAAGGTCAGAGGCAAAACCTTAGCTCAGGTGAGGAAGGGCTGTTGAAAAATCTTAGGTTTAGTGTTTTGCTTCTGAAGTTAATTTTTGTTCTTTAAAGATCATCTTATAGGGGCTACAAAGTGGCTCAGCAGTTACAGCACTTACATGCATGAGGACACTGGTTGGAACCCTAACACCACATACAGTGTTGGACCAACAAGTCACATGAAAAGCTAAATAAAATTGATTCTCTCTTTCTCTTTCTCTCTCACGGTCCCTCTCCCTTAAAAATAATCTTATATAATTTTTATATATTTTTTTGAGTTTATGTATGTATCAATCAAAATAATATAGTATTACATCTGAAACATAAATCAAATAAAAGCCAAGAGAGTTCTCAACTTTCTTTTTTAGGAAAAAGTAGTGAAATATTTTATGTTCTACATTGTCAACCTTTAAACAAATTAGAAAATCTTTGTTAATTTTTAAATTTAATTTTTTATCTTGATGTAAAGAGTTACACAAAATTTTATACAAAACCTATTGATGACAATTTATTTTATATAATTAAAAACTGGTAAAACACATGAATAAATTCACTATTTTTATATAGATGTGAAGGAAACTGTTAGAGACAATTTTAGTTTGAAGAACACCAACTTGATAAAGAGTTTTTTCCCTAAGCTTCACAATTCTAAAGGTTCGTGTATTTGAAGAACATGGATGCATCCAATGAATAAAAACGACAATAATGGTTAGTGTCACAATTACATAGATGTCCTTATATTAACTAAGTTTAACCTTTAAACTAAAAATTTAGAAACTATACGTATGATAACAATAATCATAGATTTATGTGTTAACAGTGCTAGTAAAACACAAAAGATTGCTTTAAATCTTACAATATAGGAAACAGTCTTAATGATCAGAAATAGACTTGGTCAAAATAAGCAGAGATAAGCCAGGTATTTATATAGCCCTTTATGTCAGAATATAGTGTATAAAAGAGCACATATTTGTTGTCTTTTCAGTAAACCTACATAAACTTTCATTTCATGAACTTTTGCATAACAATTAGACAAGGCTTATATGAACATGGTTTTTAGATGTATATATATTTCTGGTCACGTATATTTAGAGTATCATTTACAACATATTAATCTGAAATAACAGCTACTCATTTAACAAGTTATGAAGTAATCATTTAGATGACTTTAAACAGATAATGATTTTATGACTGCTTTCTCTATGTTGTAAAAGCTAACAGACATTAGGATTTGTCTTGACAGACAAGATCAGATCAAAGATTTAAGAAACTTTTGCTATCTTAACATATGGCAAATTAGATTTTGATTTATGCCAGTACATTAATATTAGACCTTAGGGGAAATCTTAAATAATTTTAACTGATATGTTAATTATAGTCAACTTATTTAAACATAGGTTTTTGAGATATGTTTCCCTAAACCTTCTGCAACTTAATCAGACACTTTATGACTTGTTTACCTTATCATATAAATATACTTTCTTATCTAGAATCAATTTTTTAAATTTTATATCAATACATATTTCCAGACCTATAACTTTTTAAGTCTCTTTTTTAAATTTACATTTTCTTCCTTAAATTTACATCTTGAAATAATCCTTATAAAATGTTTGAATCTTTTTAAATTACTTTTTTATATAAGATCAATTACTTTATTATTGATAGTATTAATTGAAATAAAACTATAATATTTTGTACTCTCTGCATTGTATCTGTTAGAATCCTAAATTTTAGTCATCTTGCTTTTAGTGAAGACCCAGAAAGAAAGTAATCTTAAACTTCTTTGTATTTATCAATGTATAAAAGCATATTAAATAAACCAAAATATGTTACCTTATAGAATTTAATGTCGAGTATTTAAGCAGTTGAGGTTTTAGAATTTTAACTTTGTAAGTTAAATGTGGTCCTATACTGATCACATTTATTGATTAATTTTATTTATGTTAAATCTAATTTATTCATTTTTAACAGTTAATTTTTGGTTACCTATGAAAATCAAAACTTTCGGCAAGAGTAGTTTACAGTTCAAGTCAGCTTTTTCCTGTTGAAGAAAAATCCTAGAAGTAATGGAAATTACTATTGAAACATTTTATAAAATCCAGCACTTTATTTGGTTAGCAATAATAATGGTCCACTTTATGCTTTGAATATAGCTCTTGCTGCTTTCTTGCCAATAAGGCTTATTTTTAAACTGGATGCTTCCCAGACCCAACACCACCACCCTTAGGCATGTGGACAAGAATGAACTTTCAGTAGTATGGCCATGTATGGGCTAGAAATTTTGAAGGCACTTTGACTTTATCAAAATAGGTTAACCCTTTGTGCTAGAATTTTATTTAAGTCATGTGAACCAGAAGGCATTGGATCCACTTATTAAATTTATGAGTATTGATTTATCTATAAGCTGATTGGTGTGCACTCAACACAAAACAGACAGAAAACAGATTTTGTAGCTTTCTAATAGGTCTTAGATCTTCAGTGGTAAGAGATAATAGCTTTGATGTTTATAGTCTCTGTTAGATTTAACCCTTTGGAAATTAAAATAGACCCTACCATAGATTTTTATATTATGACTTAAACCTCATGAAACTGCAAATTAGTGTTTTTCAGACTTTGTAACACAAAGCCATTGAGGTACAGATAGCTTTACAGTCATTTTCACATTTATTCAAGAGTTTAAAACATTATTTCCCCTCCCTTGGATTTTCTTTGACACTGATACCCATCCCCCTTTGGAATCCTCTGATTCTGATGACCATTTTACATCAAACGTTGGCCATTTTAATTTATAGAGTGCATAACTTCTACCAGGTGAATTTCACCCCATAGTTTTCTCTGAAAACTTTTTAAAAGTTTTTAACATGTACTCTAAAGAAATAATTTTAATTTTTGTACCCCCAGTGTTCCCCTGTATGTTGGTGTCACATACTTTTACACACCTTTACACAGATGTAGTCAGAACAAAATTTTTATACTGCCCTGTCCAAAAATTTCAAAACCCAAAATCCAAAACCAAAGAAGGATTCACACTTTTACTCCTCCTCAGTGACCCTGCACAGAGATTACTCACTTGATCTCAGAGATTTTTTTTGGCTTCAATTCCTTTTGGAGGGTACTCAGGGACCTATTTAGTGAGTGATCAAGTCTCTCTTCCACTTGCTTAAGAGGTGGGTTACCTCTAGTGAACTTGGGTCCTACCTGTCCTTTCAGTACTCCAAGTTCCCTTTTTCTGGCTCCTGCAACTCATGGGTTCATTGTGTGTCTGGACTAACACTCCAGGGCACTGGGACAGCGGATGAATTGCCCCCCCCATGATCAAAGTGCCCATGGTGCACCAAGGGAAGTTCCATCCTTCCATCTCCCAGTGAGGCCAGACCACAGAAACAAGGGAGGCAAAAAGCCATTCTTACCTCTTCCATCCTGGTGGAATCACCATGGCTGGACAGATGAGACTGGACATAAAAGGAACTCAGATTGTTATACTATATAGCATGATCCAGTCAGCTACTGCCAAAAAATCTCTGGACCATGATGGGTGCAGGGGCTTTGCAATTTATATTATGGGTGGTTAAAAGCTCTCATTACATATTGAGTAGTTAACAGTGAAAAGTTATAAAGTTTTGTAATTGATCATATGTAAATAGAATTAATTTTTGGAGTGGAAAAAAATCCCTTACACAGTTTTTTGCATGAACTATGTGTAGTTGCTAAATCTCTAATGTTTACAAGAACAGGAAGTGCTGCCAAACACAAGGTAAAACTGCAGAAAGTAGCTCACTGCTTAGAGAAATGGAAGTGAAGTGCAAAAAATCTTTCCTTCCTTCTTTCTTTCCTTCCTTCCTTCCTTTCTTCCTTCCTTCCCCTCTCTCTCCTCACCTTTATTTTTCTTTGGGCAGGATGATTCTTTTCTCTTTTGGGAGACAGGGTGGTTTTTCCTGCTGCTACAGGGGTTGCTTTTAAAATTGTACTCTCTATTTTAATATATCTGCTGGTGCACATTTATGTTTCCTTATCTTGCCCCTAACCAACTGTTCTTTCTTAATCTTACATTTCTAACATACTGACTTTGGATAATACATCTCCAGTTTTCCATCTGGAGTTTCTATCATATGTCCCAAATGTCTAATTCCTTCTTTTACAGTGATATTTAACCATAGTTTGAATTAAGTTATTCTCTTTATTCAAAATTTCCAAGATGTTATCAATAAAATTATATTAAAACAGAACCCCTACTATGAAGCATAAGGCTTAGTCTAGCTACTAGCTGTACTACAAACACACTTTGCTCATCACATTACTCTTTTTCCACATGCTTATTTATGCCAGGGTCACTCATCCATCTTTAAAATATGAAAGATGAAGAACTTCAAGATGGTGAGCTGAAGGAAGGCTGCTTCTTGTTTGGCTTCATGACTGGATGAAAAATTTCCAGGACAACTCCATTGCTATAAGGTGCATTTTGGTGATAATTATCATTGAAATACAGTGCTAATTTAGGGAATTGTTTGGATGATCAGAGATTTGGGAGCAGCAAGTGGAAAAGAGGGATTATATTCATCCCAGCCGGGACACAGCAGCCACAGTGGCTGCCATTAATCCCAATTGGCACGGGAGTAGGGGAGGAGACAAACATAACCTGCAAGCAGATCTGCCGCTGAGAAGTCACTTTCTATAAGGAATGATGCACTGGATTCAACTAGAGACACCCCTATGGCACCTCCACTGCATAAGGGGACAACAGTGTCTCACAGCTCCCTGCAGAAAGGAGTCTTTGGAACAGACTGCATGGTGGCGGGAGCAAGTCAGGAGTTCAGAGCAGGCTTCTTAGCAACAGTACCAGGAAACAACCACTGTTCACAGGCAGAACCAGGAAGAGGAGGCATGGGACAGGCCTAGCCCCCACTTTGCTTAGGGGGACTTGGGTTTGTGAAGCAAACGGGAGCCTTGCTCAGCCCTGTCCACCTCCACCCCAGCTGGAAGGCTCATGTGATATGCTAAACTCTAAGAGTCCCCAGTCTGAGATCTAAAATCCTGGAGGACTGGGAGTACAACCACCAGCAGAGGAAGCATAAAAAGCATCTCATCCCCCTTGCACATAAAATTTGAAGATTCCTGAGTTTCAGATTCCCTGGGAGGCTGGCAAAGATCAGCTCTCAGGGCATTCCTTAATCTGATCTCTTCACTGAAATCTCCTCCTAGAAATCCCAGGAGTCTGAGTACATCTCAGTCCTCTACTTGAGATCACATAATTAGTCTGAGAGATCCTGCTATCAAAACTCAGGCAGACAGTGAACATCTTCTCCCAAAGTGCACAGAAACAACTTTAGTGACCATAGTTCCAAGTTTTCATTAAGAACTTTTTTTTTGAATTTTTTTCTTTTCCTTCCTAAATTTGATGTCTATTTGAGTGTCAACTGGAAAAATGATTAGTTCATGGACATAAAAATACTAGCTGTTTTTGTTTTTGTTTTTCAATTTCTGTTTCATTTTGTCTTTGTTGAGGTTTTGTCAGTTGTTTTTCCCTATTCTTTTTTCTTTTTTCCATCTTCTCTTTTTTCCTCTTCTCTCCTGTCTATCATTGTCCTGCCTGCTGAGAGGTGGGATTTTGGTCAGTTCACATATTGCTTGATTCTACCCTTACTAATATCTCTTTAACACATCCTCTATTTTGCTACATCTGAATTCTTTTCCTCTGGGTTTGTTTTTGTTTTTTCTTTTTCTTTTCTCTCTTTCTTTTTTCTTTCTCCAGCAAAACCTTCACCTCCTCTACTTTCTCTCTGTCCACGATTGGATAATACAACCTCCTTTCTAAATTTCTGTTACATTTCCTTCTCTCTCAGGCTTCCAATTACTTTATACCTTTTGACACCCCATCATAAAGGCTGTGTAACCATTACTGCCAAGAATGCCAAACTCAATTACTATTGTATGCTATGAAGCCTGACATAGGTGATAGTTAAATAATAGTGTCGCTGAAAGTATTGACAAAAACTAACATTCATTCCATAGGTGGAATTTAACAGTGTAATATTGTTTATTGTATGCATTGGCTGTTCATATTGATCATCTCCTTTTAGGTCATGAGGAGTTGGAAATCTTAAGGGACACTAACAGTTCACAGGTTAGATGTTTGACTTCAGAACTCAATGTGCCTAACAATACCCCAATCCAAGTAAGGTTTGGTAAAGCTCCCAATCCAAAAGCAAAGACCCAAAGAAACACAACCAGATAGAGATCTCAGGACAAGAACTTTCTTCAATTTACAGAGTGAGAAGAAGCCTGAGCAGACCCCCACACCCACCTGTGCATGCCCAGGACTCTGATCACCTCAATAACAGGTGAGTCTGACACCTCCAAGGACCCCACACCCAGATACCACTGAGCTGTCATGCACATCTGTTGGGTCCAGATATATTAGGACCATCCCACCACCAAGGATCTCAGATCCCAGTGAAGCATATAGGTTGGGCCATTCTGGCCCAACACACACATCTGGGAATCTACCACTCAGTGACATACCTTACTGCTGAGCTTCAACAATGCAGTGGACTGCCCACTGACCCCACCAGGTACCAAGTCTGAGTCCTGGTACTTTAACCCAAAAGCTACAACAAAACAAGGCTCCAGGCAGATATAGCTTTATGGAAAGAATGGGTCACCAGGTGGTATCTGTCCCAATCCTTGACTTATAAGGAAGAAGAATAAAGAGACTTGTCTTGCTTCCACACAGGGATCACCAATTCAAAAATCCAGAAGAAACTCTTCAAGGATGAAGAATCAAACTAGAAGAGGTTCACCTCAAACCCACAACTCCCCTAGCAAGGAGTCCACAGCAAGGGACCAGGTGGAAAATCTAGAACAAATTATCAAATATCTGATAATGAAAAGGAACAATGAACTAAAAGAAGAACTAATGAAGTGAATAAATGAGAAGACTCAAGAGCTGAGAAACCATCACAGAAATAGACATGCTCAAAAAGGAAATAGCAGAGCTTAAAACCTGCAGTAAATAACATGAGAGGGACCATGGGAGAATTTAAAAATAGGCAAACTTCTGTAGAAAATAGAACCTGTGTTTTGAAGAAACCTCTGAGAATGAGGACAGGCTGAGCAAGCTTGAGCACACTGATGAAAAAAAAGAAAAACAAGTAAAAGAACATGATCAGAATTTTAAAAATGTCTGGGATAAAATGAAAAGAAACAATGTAAGAGTAATTGGGATACAAGAAGAAATTGAAACACAAACAAATGGCTTGAGGAACATCTTCAAGGAAAATGTGAAATAAAACTTTTCTCATATAAAACTAGAATCAGATATGCTCATCCAGGAAGCTTACAGGACACCCGATAGGCCTAATCAAAGGACACACTCATCAAGACACATCATATTCAAAATGTACAATAGTGATATCAAGGAAAGAATATTAAAACCAGCAAGGGAGAAACACCAAATCACACTCAGAGGCAAACCAATAAGAATTATTTGTGACTTTTCAATCCAGACTGTGGAGGCAAAAAGGTCTTGGAAAGAAATCTTTCAATGCCTGAATGATCACAACATACAGCCAAGAATGCTATACCTGGCAAAAGTCAGCTTCAAATTTGATGGGGGAATAAGAATGTTTCATGATAAGATCAAACTGGCAGCATTCATGAACAGAAAACCAGCCTTACAAACAATTCTCAAAGATAACACTCCAGACAGAAGAACAAGTAATCAATAACGAAAACTTACAAACAGAGGAAATTCAATAAAAGGACATCTTATCAATATCCAACAAAAAGCACAGAACTTACTAATAGTATGCAATGACCATGAACCAAATACACACTTCTATTATAACAGTGAATGTGAATGGTACCACTCAAAAGACACAGACGAGCAGACTGGATCAAAAAACAAAATACAACAATATGCTGCTTATAAGAGACCCACCTAACAGTCAATGACTTTCACAGATTAGGGTAAAAGGATGGAAAAATATCTGCCATGCATATGGCCCAAGAAAGCAAGCCGGCATCTCAATATTTATATCTGACAAAGTAGATTTCAAACATAAATTAATCAGAAGAGACAAAGAAGGCCACTATTTAGTAGGAAAGGGAACCCTACAACAGAAAGAAATAACCATAGTAAATATATATACTCTCCAAATAATAGTGCTCCCAACTATGTGAATAAATTACTTTATGATATAAAACCACTTGTGGACCTCAACACAAGAATACTGAGAGACTTCAATTCTCCTCTGTCACCAGTAGACAGATCATCAAAACAAAAAATCAATAAGGAAATCACTAGCCTAAACAACTCCATAAATCAAATGGACTTCACAGACATATATGGAATATTCCACCCCAAATCAGCAGAATACACTTTCTTCTCAGCAGTGCATGGATCCTTTTCCAAAATAGATCATATTCTCTGATTCATAAAGGAAATCTCAGCAAATACAAAAAAGTAGATTTTATTTTGTATATCTTATCAGACCATAGTGCTATGACCCTAGCAATCAACAGAAAAAATCATAACAGAAAACATACATATTTATGGAGATTGAACAATAGCCTATTAAGTGAAGAATAGATCCAAGAAGACATAAGAGCAGAAATCAAAAATTTATTGGAAGAGAATGAGAATGAAGACACAACATTGCACAGCATGAAAGCATTCCTGATGAGAAAATTTTAGTACTGAATGTGCACATTACAAATGAAGAGACCTCTCTCTCACTCACTGTTCTGTCTTTAAAAAAAAAAAAAAAGAAGAAAAGAGATCCCAAATAAAAAAACTTATGCTCCATCTCAAAGCCCTTCAAAAGGAAGATTAATCTAACCCCAAAGCCAGCAGAAGACAGGAAATAATCAAGATCAGAACTGAAGTCAATGAAATTGAGAACAAAAAAACAATAAAAAGAATTGATGAATCAAAGAGCTGGTACTTTGAAAAAAAAATAAATAAGATGAATAGATCCCTAGCTAATCTCATTAAAAGAAGGAGAGAAATGAAGCAAATCAATAAAATCACCAATGAAAAGGGAGCAATCACTACTGACCATATGGAAATCCAACAAATTATAAGATCATATTTCAAACAACTATACTCCTCTAAATTAGATAATATGGAAGACATGGACAAATGTGTAAAAACATACAACATCCCTAAATTGACACAGGTTAATACTGAATTCCAAGACAGCCCAATAACAGGCACTGAAATCCATACAACAATCCAAAGTCTACCAAAAAAGAAAAGCCCAGGACCTGATGGTTTCCCCACTGACTTTTACCACACTTTTGAAGAGGATCTAACACGTCCTTATTAAGCTATTCCAAGAAATTGAAAAGTAGGGAACTCTCCCAAGCACTTTTCATGAAGCAACTATAACTCTGATACCAAAACCCAACAAGGACACATCAAAAAAAGAAAACTACAGACCAATATCCCTGATGAAACTGGGTGCAAAAATCCTTAATAAAGTTCTAGCAAACTGTATTCAAGATATATCAAAACTATAATTCATCATGATCAAGTGGGCTTCATCCCAGGTATGCAGGACTGGTTCAACATATGCAAAACAATTAATGTAATTCATCTATTAAACACAATTAAGGACAAAAACCATATGATCATCTCAACTGATGAAGAAAAGGCCTTTAATAAAATACAGCACCCTTTTATGCTCAAAACTCTAGAGAAGATAGGGATCAAAGGAACCTATTTAAACTATATAAGGCTATATATGTCCAAACCTCAGCTAGTATAATACTAAGTGGAGAAAAGCTGAAAGCATTTCCACTAAACTTGAGAAGAAGACAAGGCTGTCTGCTCTCACCATTTTTATTCAATATAGTTCTTGAGACAATAACCAGAGCAATAAGGAAGAAAAGGAACTCAAAGTGATAATAATAGGGAGAGAGGAAGTCAAAATCTCCCTTTTGCTGACTATATAATCCTTTATCTGGAATATCCAAAAACTCCACCAGAAAACTGCTTGAACTTATAAACAGATTTAGCAAAGTGGCAGGATACAACATCAATACCCATAAATCAATAGTTTCCTATATATTAACAATAATAGGGCAGAAGAAAAAATCAGGAAATCAGCCCCATTCACAATATCCTCAAAAAGAATAAAATACTTGGGAATTAACATAACAAAGGAATTCAAAGACCTCTACAATGAAAAATATTGGTCACTGAAAAATGAAATCCAAGATGACCTGAGAAGATGGAAAGATGTTCCATGTTCGTTGTTAGGCAGAATTAATATAATAAAAATGGCCATTCTGCCAAAAGTTCTATATAGATTCAATGCAATCCCCATCAAGATACCAATGCCATTCTTTATAAACACAGAAAAGCAACTCTCAAATTCATTTGGAACAATAAGAAACCCAGAATTTCTGAAACATTACTAAGCAAGAAAGATGAAACAGGTGGCTTTGCTATACCAAATCTAAAACTATACTATTGGGCTGTAGTATTAAAAACAGCATGGTATTGGTATCAAAATAGGAAGGAAGACCAATGAAATAGAATAGAAGACCCTGAAACAAATCTTTAAGCATCTTATCTTTGACAAAGGGGGACAAAATATTACATGGAGGAGAGACAGCCTATTCAACGAATGGTGCTGAACAAACTGAATAGTCCCTTGCAGAAAGTTGAAATTAGATCCTTAATTTCATCTTGCATGAAAGTCAAATCAAAATGGATCAAGGAACTAAGAATTAAACCAGCTACCTTGCAAATGCTGGAAGACAAATTAGGTCCAACACTCCAGCATTTAAGAGTAGGCAAAGACTTTCTCAAAGTGTTTCTTAAAGTGAAAATAGTAAAGTAAAAAATCAGTGAGTGGGATGTCATAAAGCTAAAAAGCTTTTGGACAGCCAAGGAAATGATCACAATTTTCAAAAGAATTCCTATAGAATGGGAGAAAATCATAGCCTGTGATTCTTCTGACAGAGGACTCATATCCAGAATCTACAAAACGCTAAAAAATCTCAACCTCAAAAACACAAACAATCCAATCAATAAATGGGCCAAAGGCTAAATAGAAACTTCCCAACAGAGGACATTGAATAAGTCAATGAATATATGAGAAAGTGCTTTAAATCATTAATAATCAGAGAGATGCAAATGATAACTACATTAATATTTCACCTCACACCAGTCAGATTGGCAAAAATGAAGAATATAAATAATAATTGATCCTGGAGGGGTTGCAGAGAGATAGAAACACTAGGAAACTGTTGATGGAACTGCAGACTGGTACAGTCCCTCTGGAAAGCCATGTGGGGAATCCTCAATATGAACCTTCCATATGATCCAGCTATTCCTCTCCTGGGTATTTTTCCAGGGGAGATGGAATGAGCACATTACAGTGACACAGCAAAATCTATGTTCATATGAGTTCAATTTACAATAGCTAAATTATGGAATCAATCCAGATGCCCCTCACTGGATGAATGGATCCATAATTGTAGTATAAATATACCATGGAGTTCTACTCAGCAATTAGAAACAATGATATTGCAGCCTTTGAAGGTAAATGGACGGCAATGGAAGAAATCATGTTGAGTGAAGTTAGCCTAACCCAAAGAGCTAAGGGTCAATTGTCTTCACTCATCTGTGGAGGCTGGAGCTAGACCCTAGCTTGTGTGAAAGGTGGTCAACTCTCATGTATTAGACCCAGAAAAGGTGTAGTAAAATATAATCTAGGGCATTCAGAGATGTATCAGGAAGGAGGTGGGAGGGTGCAGGTGGGAATGGGTAAGGGTGGGAAAATAGGGTGGGATCTAGGGGATTAATTTAATTTGAGAATATATACATATCATATTATTTCTTTGGATGCATTTTTGATTGTACAATAACTAAATTTCTTAATAAAAAGTAATTTTATAACAAAAACAATAGAACAAAAAACAAAGAAAAAGTATAAAGAAAGAAGGTCATAAAAAAATAATAATAAGGACTGGATTAGTGGCTCTGTGATTGTAACACTTGCCTGGCATGAGCAAGTACACAGGTTTAAGCCCCAGCACCCATGTACAAAGCTAAGTGTCAGAACAGCAAAAGTCATGTGAAAAACTTAATGGAAATTGATTCTCTGTGTCTTTCTCTCACTGTCCTTCTCTCATTAAAATAATAATAATAATAATAATAATAAAAAATAAGTAAAATAGGAAATATATTGCCAAATCCAGAAATGTCTAGGCGGAATAGTATTGATTATATTCTAGGTAGTAATAAATATACTGATTTTGTGATTAATATTTGATTTTAAAAAATGGACTAATTAAATAATGAATAAATTAATAGGAGACATTATATCAAATGTAATTTTAATTTTATCTTCTCTGTCATGAACAATGCCTGGTGCATGATAGGTGCTCAACAAACACTAACTCAAGGGACTGTAATTGACTTAAGAAGGATTTTGAAAGAAAGTTGTCTGAAGGTAGCAGCAGATATAGGAATTCATAAGAGTTAACTTTAAAGTTACTTACAGAATATAATAAAACCTTCAAAGAGATTTTAAAAAATTGAGAAGTATTGAACGTATACAAATCTACACAAATGTGACTAAAATAGTAAGTATTCTAAATATTGAATTCTCATAATACATTCAACGCTTATCTTTTGGATAGTGTGAGAAAATTAGATTTAAAAATTCACAGTATAAGTCATTGAGATTATAGAAAATAATGAACCTTACGTTATCCCATAGTTCTGATTTTCCTGTATAAACTGTAGTGACAATTGCTATAAAAATATAGAGGAGGTATTAAAAATGATTCCACTGTTTGGAATAAATTCTGCCTTTTATTGAAGTAAGAGTCATTGCATTTTCTTCCCACTAACTTCTCAAATAATAAGTTTCTGCTCTCTTTTATGTTCTGACAATTTTCTTCCATGAAAAATAAAAAGCATATTTTCATGCAGAGGAAAAGGCATGGCCTGCTATTATGAATGTGCCACAATCTTGCATTTAAATAAAATTTATTCAACACAAATATTGATACTCACAATTTCATGGTAAAATAAATGTAAGATACTTATCAAGGTTGAAATTTTCATTAAAAACTTTTCTTCCATGAAAGACTCATTCAGGATCTTTCTTGTATTTTGAGAGAAAAATGTATCATTATTTTTTCTATGCAGTTCTAATATAAATATATTCAAATATACCATTGGCTATTATGTTAGTAATCTTTTTTGTACCTGACAAAAAACAACATGAACAAGAAGAGGTTTATTTTGATTCATGATTTTCGAGGTTTAATTTCAACGTTTACTAGCTTCATTACCCTGGACCTGAGGTGAGGCAGAAGGGCCTGGAAAGGAAAGTGACTCACTTTATGGGAGCCAGTAAGCAGAGGGGGAGAGAGAGAGGTGGAGAGGGGCAGACAGAAGGATGAAATATGGTTCCTGGGGCACACCCCCAAGGACCCAATTTCTTCAACAAGGTCCCACCTCCTCCAATTTCCACCATCTCTCAATAGTCAACCCAGCTGAGAATACATCACTGTTTTAATTCATTGATGACAGACACCTCATGATCCAATCACTTCCCAAAAGCCCCATCTCTAAAGATTGCTTCACTGGAGACCAAGCCATCAGCACACAAACATTCCATATTGAAACCAAAGCAACCATTTAAAGATAGTGGCAAAACAATAGTCGGATGCTATCTTTATCTATGTTGGTAACCATCATTATTTCCATGTTTATAAATTCATTTTTCCATCATTTGTTGGGAACAAGTTTTTTCTCATTATTTATAAACTCAATATCTCATCTTCAGTTCCTATTAATATAAGCATTAGAGTTCTGGTATATACAGCAGTCCCTCCATTATTGGTGGTTTTAAATTTTATGGATGAAGTTTCCTAAACTCAACCTTCCTCTGAAAATTTTAAATGGAAAATTCCAGAAATAAGCATTATATAACTTTTAAAGAAACAAATTAACAAAATAGTGGTAACAGGCTCATCAGATTTATATTGATTACTACTTTAAATCTTCATAATATTTTCATAAATGTTCAGTTTTAAATGTTTAATGATTAAAGAAATTGCATTCAGGGATAGTTTAAAATGTTAAGGCAATTCTATATGATATAATTTTCTTCCATTAGAATATTAAAGTTTAATTAAATTACCTATTTTATATAATAATGAAAAAATTCAAGATATTTTGAAAACAAATTTTTCCTCATAAAAATGCAATTAATGGATTTATATTCAAGTAGTAAGTATTAAATTTTTAATTTATGGAGTATCTTGGTATACTGAGTGTTTTAGTCAGCCATTTTCATTGCTGTGACCAAAAAACCCAACAAAAACAATGTGGAAAAGGAAAAGTTTATTTGTGGCTCATGGCTTCAGACATCTCAGTACATAGACAGATGCCTTCATTGAGCTGGGCCCAAGGTGAGGCAGAACATCATGGTGGAAGAGTTTGGTGGAGGAAAACAGCTCAGGACATGGCTACCATGAAGCTACTCTCCAGGTATAAAATATCTACCTCCAGTCATATCTTAACTGCCTACACTTACTGCCCAATTAATTCATTCAAGTGGATAAATACACTGGTAAGGTTAAGGCTCTCATTTCACCTCTAAATTTTCCTGTGTTGTCTCACACATGAACTTTTTGGGGACACCACCAATATAAACCATAACAATGAGTATAATAAAAAAGAAAAGCAAAAACTGAAAGCAAGTTTTTTAAATGATGTAGTGAAATTGAAATAAATTGTCCACACTGAAAATTATTTTTTACTGGTAAACTTATGCTTAAAAATACAATGTTAAGGGGCTGGAGCAGTGGCTCAGCGGTTTCGACGCTTGCCTCGCAAGTGCGAGGACCCGGGTTCAAACCCCAGCACCATGTACACAACTAAGTGTTAGAGCAACTAAGGCCATGTGAAAAACTAAATAAAAGTTGTTTCTCCCTTTCTCTGTCTCTCTTTCTCTCTCACTGTCCCTCTCTCTTAAAAAAAAATACAATGTTAAGTTTAGACATTAATATTTGACAGAAGGCGCTTTATGAAATATATACATTTTCTTTTAAACTTAAATTATATATGTATATTTTTCAACTAATTTGTAAAAGCATAAAAATTTCATGAATTCATGAGTGTGATGTTTTGATATATGTGTGCATTGTATAACATTTAAATCTGGATAAACACATCTCTCTTTGAACATCTATTATCATTTCTTTATGGTGAAAAAATTCATAATATTTTTTCCAAATTTTTAAAATATATAGTACTTCAGTGATCCATAGCCATCCCACTGTGCAATACTGCACTAGAACTATTATTATTATGTACTTATAACTTAGTACTTGTGTATAAATTGAACATTATTACTCATTCCACCAGCTTCTGGTAGCCACGACGCTACTTTCAACTTCCGTAACCTCAACTATTTTAGGTTCCATGTACTAGTGAAATCATGCAGTAGTTATTTTTGTGTGCCTAATTTGTCCAATTAACACAATGATCTCAGATCTATCTCTGCTTTGGTAAATGACAAGATTTTGTTCTTTTCTACTGCTGAGTAGAACTGCATTATGTACATGTATCACAGTTTCTTTATACATTCATCACTGGATAGACACTTAGGTTGTTTCCATTACTTGGTTACGCAAATACTCCTACAATGAACATGGAGATAAAGATGTTCTTTCACACCCTTGTAAAATCTATTTTAGATATATACACAATTTTGGGTTTGTTGGATCACATGATAATGTTATTTTGATTTTTTTAGAAAATTTCATACCATTTTTTTAATGTTTGTGCTAATGTACTTTCCCACAAATACTGTGAAAGGATTACATTTTTCCCACATCCACACCAGAACTTATTACATTCTTTTTTTTCTTTTTGATTACTGTTTTAATCATCTTTTTGTATGCTCTGACTAAATGACCCAAAAAGAACAATTTTAGAAGGAAAGTTTAATTGGAGGGCTCACAGTTTTGGAGGTCTTAGTTCATGACTCAATGTTTTTCATCGGTATTTTATAGTTTTCCTTGTAAAGTTTTTTCACCTTTTTAGTTGAATTATTAATAGGTTTTTAAAAAATTTTCCTCTTTTTTGTTGTTGCTTTTGTTGTCTTACTGTTATTGTAGATGATTGCTTTCGTAATTTCTGTTTTTATATGTTTTAGAAAATTAGATTCTGGCATATGGCTGCATAGTGGCATATGGCTAATGCTACTGATATATAAATGCAAATATTTTAGCCTACTTGTTTGGTAACCTAGTTTGCTAGTTTGGTTTTTCATAGACTTTTGAATTTTTTGTCTATAAGATCATGTCAACTGAAAACAGTTGCAGTTTCATTGCCTCTATTCTGTATCTATGGAGAAAATAAGATGAATTTGTCCATTCATTCCATTCATATGGTATACATGTTTACTGTTTTGTAGATGCTGAACCATCCTTGCATTCCTAGAATAAATCCCACTTGATCATAAAGAATAATACTTTTAATGTGATGTTCATGTCAGTTTGCTAATAGTTTGTGGTTTTTTTGATACATTTGGCATCTATATTCATCAAAGATAGTGGTCTGTAACTTTCTTTTTATTGTGCCTTCATTTGGTTTAGGTACTAGGGTAATGCTGCCCTTGTAGAATGCATTTGTAACAATTCCTTCCTCCTGTTAGAAGTTTTCTTTTGTATTAGAGTATTCACTAGCTTATTAATTACTTGAAATTAAGTAAACTAAATACCCCCTCTGATCAGTTACTTAATTTAAATTTAATGAGAACATAAGCACTTAAGAGAATTATGCTGGTGTTTCATTGATATGTGTGACACAATAATGCTGTACAAAAATAAAATCTTCAATGTATGTTAGCTTCTTTTCATCACTAAATATTTTAAACCTCCACTTTTTGCAGAAAATCTTTTCAGAAAGCACATAAAATAAGTAAATGCCACCTAAATGGAAAAAGGATGAGGAACATAAATTATGCAAATACTAGACTCAGAAATATGTTTCCATATTTCAATAGATTTATGAAATTAGATGGAAGCTTACGGAAAACACTGCTGCTTTCATATAGAATGACCTTAGTAGAAGAATTCTGGGTTGTCTGTTGTGGCTCCATGGTCATTTAAACATACTCAAGTGTTTCTCTTTTCATGAAATCAGACAAGTAGCTACATTATAGAAGGTTGGACAGTGAGAAGTGTTAGTAGCAGCCCTTCCCATAATCTCATTAAAATTTAGTTTTCTTTCTCTACAAGTATGGTATACAATGATGTAAAATGTATGAAGATGGAAGATGACAATAGAAAAGATGAAGGAAGACATAAGCAATAGCATCAGAGGTGAGTTGCATACATTTAAAACTCATCTCATGATCTTATAGTATACACCTTATGTTTAAATCACAATGAAAGCTTCTTGTCACTATTTACAGTTGAAGTAATCTTATCTGACACTGATGAAGGAAATGAATAATGTACAAAAATAACTGATATATAAACTAAAAATACTACCTTCTGTTATGTTAATAGGATGCTGTCAGACGTTATTCTACTGATATCTCACTTGTCATTCCCTTACTAGTAAATTGAAGTACTTTTGATGGCTTCGTTTTCCTGTTATCCACACTCAAATCTGTTTTCTATCTTCTTGGCTGGTTTTATCTCCTATTGCCCACTGGGACTTGTGGTAAGTTGCTAGGGAAATAGCACTAGTGCATCATACTTTCTATGGCCAAACCCATGTGTACCTTCTTCCCCCATTCACTGGTATTGGCCACATGGCTGTCTTTGGAAAGCAAGGCATTGACAAATATGAGGCAAAAGTGGCTTGAAAAATGATTAATCATTGGGAATTGGCCTCTCTTTTGCTATTTTCGGATTTGTTTTAGTCAATTTTTTTTTAACTGCTGCATCAAACAACCTGAGAAGAACAATTTCAAAGGAGAAAGAGTTTACCTTGTGGCTCACAGTTTCAGAGGTCTCAGTCCATAGACAGCCAGCTTCATTCCTCAGGACTGGAAGTGTGGCAGAAGAGTGTGGCCGAGGAAAGTGGCTGTGGAATATGGTACCAGGAAGCAGAGAGAAAGAGAGAGAGATAGCTCCTCCACCGTGGACAAATATACCCCAAAGGCATGTGCCCAGGGATCCACCGCCTCCAGTCACACCCAACCTGTCTGTAGTTCCCATCAGATTAATCCCTGTTGTTGGATTAATGCACTGATTAGGTGCTCATAACCCAATTGTTTCACTTCTAAACCTTCATACATTGCCTCACACATGAGCTTTTAGGGGACACCTAATACAAAACCATAATAAGAATCTGGTTCCCATGTGAAGAATCCCAAACTAGAATGGAAAAATCTATTGCCAGGAAAACAGCTACCAGTCATGAGACTAAGGCTAATTTAGCAAATGTAGCCCAATACCACGTCC
The DNA here is from genome assembly GCA_004027875.1 of Aplodontia rufa. Lineage (NCBI taxonomy): Eukaryota > Metazoa > Chordata > Mammalia > Rodentia > Aplodontiidae > Aplodontia > Aplodontia rufa. The sequence continues at coordinate 10,832 of PVKS010024116.1, read as the reverse complement.
TGGGAGATGTCCACGAAAGCAGCCAAAGCAGCATTGGGTTGAACCCAATTCAAACTGCAGACACTGGTGAAAGTAAAATTATTAATTTTTTGAACAACTTAGTTTTAGGGAGGTTTGTTACACAAAAATTGATGGTAGAAGCTTTCTAAAGTACCTTTAATAGTGTTGTACTATTTGGTTGCATTTTCTCCACTGTAGTCAAATTAATATGACCAAAGTATGTCTTTCTTTTATTGTACAGCACCTCATTTTGTACTGCTTCTTCAATATCTCTGGAAGGATGTTACCTGTACAGGAACTTTAAGTTAAACGTATCAAATATTTATTCCCAAATCTTCTTTAGCACCCACTGAAGCCTTCTGTTTGTCTCCTTTCTCAATAAAATACATTTATTAAACAAATGAGTGGATCAAGTTAGAAAGCTCTAAGTTGTTATTGCTGCACATATCCAAGTTACAAAATTCTCTAATTTAATAAAGCAGCTCTGATTTATATTCAATTTTCCAACTTCATTCTTGTTTACTACTAAACCAACATGATCTCTCTCTCTTCCAATGCATGGCAATAATTATACATCCATCAAATGCCTGGGTAGCTCATTTTGCTTTATTCTATTCTATAAAACACAGTAAACTTTATTTTTAGATGCAGACATTATTAAATTATACTGTATTATATCTGTTGCCTTTAAAATAAAAGTCAAGATATTTATGTGGTTTGGAATATTTTAGATAGAATTTGCCCATCCATTTCCACATCTGAAATTTTTGCATTTTTCTAGCATCTTTTATATTTTAAGCCATATTGAACTTTTACACTTTATTCAATATTCATGCCATTTTTATGTATATTTGCTATTTCATCTTTATGCTAGCTTATCTATTAAGAAAACTCTTCTATCAAAATTTATTTTGCATTTTTGTCACTACTTAATTTAAGCACCGTTTAGTTCAGGAGACTTACTCAGATATTATTCAGCTTCTGTGCATGTAGATTCTCCTTACTTTACATTACAAAGGATGATGTTATAAAAATATATGAAATCAGCTCTTTTAGAGTAAAACAAAAGCACTTTTATCATAGCACTTATCGATTTCTGTGGTGCACATACTCACAGCATGGTTGATTTTTTAAGTATTATAAGGTCAACAGGCTTGCAACATTCTGAAAAATTTAATAATTTCTGAGCATTGAATAGTCTGTTCTTGCACTCTGCTACATGTCATCTCCAGTACATCAGTCACATCATAAATGTGTGCTTCTCTGACTGTGTGCCCAGTGCAATGTTAGTATGAAGTCTCCTCTCACTGGAGTCCATTTATTTCCTTCTCATTGTTGTACTCCCTGTGGTTAGCATAGTGCTTAATCCATAGAATGCAACTCATAAAAATGTATTGAATGGCCACCAAAGGCATAGCAACATATAATCTAGAGGAGCCATAAACATGTAGGTAGGGGATGAGGAGGGGCAAGGTGGGGGAGTGCTTTCTTGTCCTCTAGAGCTGTACACCATCAAGCTGGAGAAGTGTCTAGAAGCACCATCCTCATCCCTATTTTGGACTACTCATATGTGGGAGAAGTTGAAATGAGCACATATAGGTTGAACTGCTTCTCTGGGGATTCTAACTCAACCAGTACTGCACAAAATTGCTTTAAATTGGGTATTTGTACATACATATTCATTGATCAAAATAGATAGGGTAAAGAAAATATGTAAAATAATTCTGAAACCGTATCTTGCAGAGGTTTTGTGTAATTATGATCAGGACAACTGAGTTTCCTAGATATTAAGTTGAACACCTATTTCACTGGTAAAGAAAAAATTAGAATTAGATGATGATGGATACATAACTCAGTTATTTTGGCTTCTTCATCATTTGTATTCTTAAGTATTTGAATAAAATGCTCCAGATTACTTTAGGAAAGTTGGTGAAACATGCTGTAATTTAGGAAAAAATTTCCTATAGAAAAGGAAGTCAATATAAGAGTTAATGAATATAAGTACCTTTTAGAAACATTGGAAGAATAAATCAAATTAAACAGAACATAATATGAAGATAATGCAATTAATTTTGAAATATTTAGTTTTCATGCTTGCAAGTTAAACAATACAAGTTTCTTAAGAAGCAATGAAAATATCATTTAACAAATTACCATATTTTCATTCTAGGGTATACATTTTTAATTTTCTCTCTCTGAAGTTTATATGTAGTAAATAAAGTACTTTAAATTTACATTGTAATATTTGCTTCAATATTTCTAACACAAAAAAGCATCATTGATTTGAAAAAAATATACAGTAATGGTTTTAGGTTTTAGTAGATAGTTTACAAACAAGAAATGAAATTACATTGCCCTTTTTTAACTCATGACCCAGAACAACAAAATAAAAGAGTTGAGGTATTAAATCATGGGTTACAATGAAACCACATTACCAGGTATTATGGTTTGGATTTGAGATATTCCACAGAAAACTCATGTTAGGCAATGCAGGAATATTCAAAACTGAAAGGATTGGATTTGAGAGCTGTGACCTAAACAGTGGATCCATTTGATAGATTATTAATTTAATTGGACTACTGGATGAAAACTGTAAGCAGGTGGGGGTATGGTTGGAGGATGTGGTTCACTGTGGGTGTAGTGTACTTTGGGGGATTATATATTGTCCTTGACCTCTCCCATCCCTCCATCTACTCATGAAATGAGTAGATTTCTTCTGCCATACCCTCCTCTCTCACCATGTTCTGTCCATCTTGGACCCAAAGCAATAGAATCAACTGACCGTAGACTGAACCTCTGAAACCTTGAGTCAAAAGAAATTCTTCCTCCTCTATGTTGATTACAGTGCTGAAAGACTAACTAACATACCAAGGGAGATAAATGTATAATTTTTTTAATAATGAAGATAGTTTGGTTTTAGTCCCAGCTATGGTTTTATAGGATAGGGCTAGAGGCTTCTCAAAAAAATGTTTTGTACATAAAGTAACTTCAACATTCATTTTTTTCTGTCAAAAATAGCTGTGCATGTTTATCTTATCAGAGAGAGAGAAAAAGAGAGATAGAGAGAGAGAGAAAGAGAAAGACAAAGTAATAAATGAAAAAAAACAGGTTTTATTGGCCTAAGTATTAAAAAAAGAATGATTATGAACAGTTAAGAGGAATAGTATTTTTAAAAAATTTGTGCAAGAATCATATCCATTATAATACTTGTTAAAAAAGAAGATGCTTTGACTCTGATCCAATCCTACAAAATCAGAAAATCTGTTAATAGGAACTAGAAATCTTCATTTTTAAAATGTTTGAAAAACAATCTGAATTTTTAAGAAAATTCATAGAAAAATCAAAGTGAAAGCAAGCATAAGCTGGTACACATTAATTTAAAAATTCTTTTTAGTTACATATAACATGAGGATACATTTTGACATAATAATAAAAGCATGGATTAAAATTTGCTCTGTTTCAATCCCCTGCTCTTTTCCTCTATCCTGCTGTTCATTCCGCAATTTATTTATAGATTTTCCACCTAAAGTTAGTGTCTTGTGAATATACTTGATGTTGGGATTCACTGTGCAATATTTTTGTACATACATATGAAAGTTCCACTCTTCTTCCATTGGTACAATTATTCTTTCCTCTTCCTCAATCCCCGTGTCTATTCTACTGTTCTTTCCTCTATTTTGAAGAAATTCCTACTCCTGTTTTTTCCTTTGCTCTCTATTTCTCCCTGCCCCCTATTGGAATAGCTTCTGCATAACAGAAAATATTCAACCTTTAGCTATCTCAGTCTGACTTATTTCTCCAGTTCCATCCATTTATTGCCAAATGCCATAATTTTATTCTTCTTTGTGGCTGAGTAATAAACCATTGTGCTTATGTATTATATTTTCATTATATGTTCATCTGTTGAAGGACACATAGGTTGGCTCTTTACCTTACCTATTGTGAATTGTGCTGCTATCAATTTTGATGTGGCTGTATCACTGTACTATGCTGACTTAAAATCCTTTGGATATATACCTAGAAGTGGGATTGTTGGGTTATATGGTGGTTTCATTCCTAGTTTGTTGAGGAATCTTCATACTGCTTTTCAGAGTAGTTGTACTAATTTGTGCTCCCACCAACAATGTATGAATGTGCCTTTTCCTGTAATTCATCTCCAACAGGTATTATTATCTGTATTGTTGATAATTACCATTTGACTGCAGTGAGATGAAATCCCAAAGTAGTTCTGATTACCATTTCTCTAAAATTGCTACAGATGTTGAACACTTGTCCATATATTTGTTTACTATTTGTATTTCTTCTTTTAAGAAGTGTCTGTTTAGTTATTTTGACCATTTATTGTTTTTTTATTATTAAATATTTTGGGTTGTTTGTAAATTCTGGATGGTAAAAGTCTCCCATTCTGTAGGCTCTCATTTCGTACTCTTAATTATTTCCTTTGCTATGAAGACGATTTTAACTTTGATGCCATTTCACTCATCCTACCTATTGATTTTTTCTTTTCTTTTCTTTTCTTTTGTTTTCTTTTCTTTTACTTCTTGAGCATTAGGAATCTTGTAAAGGAAGTCAGTTCCTGAGCTGACATGCTGACATACATTTTCTTCTTGCAGTGTTCCTAGGTCTTTCATACACTTTGAATTTACTTTCGTGCAGGGTAAGAGAGAGGTGAAAAATTGCATTCTTCTATATTGGATCTGCAGTTTTCCCAGCACCATTTGTTAAAAAGACTTTTTTCCAATGTATGTTTTTGGAACTTTTGTCTAGTATCATATAAGTGTATTTATGTGAGTTTATCTCTATGTATCCTCTTCTATTTCATAGGTCTTCATGTTTGTTTTGGCAATGGTATCATGCTCTTTTTGTTACTATAGCTCTATAATATAACTTGAGGACTGATAGTGAGTTGCCTCCAGCTTCTGTTTTTTCACTAAGGATTGCTTTAGCTATTCTGGGTCTTCTATTTTTCCAAATGAATTTCATAACTGCTTTTCCAGTTCTGTGTAGAATGTCATTGTTATTTTGATGGGGATTTCATTGAATCTGTACAGCACTTTTGGCAGTAGGTCCATTTTGACAGTATTAATTCTGGCTATCCAAGTCATGGAGATATTTCCATCTTCTAAGGTCTTCTTCAATTTCTTTATGTAGTGTTCTATAGTTTTCATTATAGAAGTCCTTCACCTCTTTTGTTAGATTGATTGTGAAGTACATATTTTTTTTTTTTTTTAAAGAGAGAGGGATAGCAAGACAGAGAAAGAGAGAAACAACTTTATTTAGTTTTTTCGCATGGCCTTAATTGCTCCAACACTCAGTTGTGTACGTGGTGCTGGGGTTTGAACCTGGGTCCTCGTGCTTGCCAGGCAAGCGCCGAAACCGCTGAGCCACCGCTCCAGCCCCGAAGTACATATTTTTTGAGGGTATTGTGAATGGGATAGCTTTCCCAATTTATTTTTCAGCAGATTCATTATTGGAATATAGGACATGATTGATTTATGAATGTTGATTTTGTACTCCTCTTCTTTGCTGAATTCATTTATCAATTCTAAGACTGTGGTGGTAGAATTTTCTTTGGGTCCTTTATATATAGGATCATGTCTTCAGCAGACGTAAATTGGATTCTTCTTTTCCTATTAGAATCCATTAATTTCCTTCTCTTGCCCGATTGCTCAGGCTATGGTTTCAAGGACAATGTTGAATGCAAGTGGTGAAACTGAGCACCATTGTTTTGTTCCTGTTTTTACAGAAAATATTTCTAGTTTTTCTCTATTCAGTGTGATGTTGGCCTTGGGTTTGTCATACACGGTCTTTACCATATTAGAGTAAATTTCTTCTAGCCCAAGCTTTCCTAGTTTTTTTTTCTTTCTTTCTTTCTTTCTTTCTTTCTTTCTTTCTTTCTTTCTTTCTTTCTTTCTTTTAAGAGAGAGGGACAGTGAGAGAGAGAATAAGATAATCAATTTTATTTAGTTTTTCATGTGTTTTTTTTTTTACAGAGAAGGACAATGAAAGAGAGAGAGACAGAATTAATTTTATTGAGTTTTTCACATGGCTTTTGTTGCTCTGACACTTAGTTGTGTGCGTGGATGCTGGGGTTTGAAACCGTGTACTCGTGCATGTTGGGCCAGCACCGTAACAGCTGAGCCACTGTCCTAGCCCCTTTACATGTGGTTTTAATTGCTCCAACACAACAGTAAGTATGTGGTGCTGGGATATGACCCTGCATCCTCACATATGCCAGGCAAGTACATAACCTCTGAGTCATTGCTCCAGTTCCTTTCCTATTGTTTTAAACATGAGAAGATGCTATATTTTGTCAAAAAAATGTTTTTTCATACCTATTTTGATAATCATTTGATTGTTGCCCTATTTATGTGATGAATTATATTTATTTATTTCTGTAAGCTATATCAACTTTTTATCACTGAGATTAAACCCACTTGATCATGGTACAGTATTTTCTAATGTGTTTTTATATGTGATTTACCAATATTCTATTAAGAATTTTTGCATCTTTGCATAGCAAGGATATTGGCCTGCAGTTTTCTTTCATTGATATGTCTTTATGTAGTTTTGGTAGCAATGTAATACTGGCTTCCTAAAATGGGTTTGACTATGTTCCCTCCTTTTCAATTTCATAGAATAATTTGAGATGGATTGACATTATTTCTTCTTTAATGGTCTGGTAGAACTCAGCTAAGCATTAATTTGTCCCTGACTTTTCTATATTAGAATACTTTTGATAACTGCTTCAATTTCATTGCTTGATTTTGATCTGTTTAAATTTTCTATATCCTCATGGTTCATTTTGGTTAGGTCACATATGTCTAGAAATTTATTAATATCTTCAAGATTTTTTAGCTTATTGGAGTATAAATTTATAACATAATTTCTGATTATTATCTGGATTTCAGTAGTTTCTTTTGTGATATTTTCTGTCTCATGTCAAACTTAATTTGAGGTTTTTCCCCCCTTTCTTTTGGTTAATTTGCTAAGAGTTTATCAGTCTTTTTATCCTTTCAAAAATTAATTATTCCATTGATTTTTTAATTCTAAATTTTATCAATTTCAGCTCTGATTTTAATTATTTCCTATCTTCTGATTTTGATATTAATTTGTTCTCCCCCACCTTGGATCTTGTGATAAAGTGTTAGATTATTTATTTGGTGTCTTTCCATTGTTTTTATATATGAAATCTGTGCTATAAGCTTTCCTGCCTTCATATTATCTCAGAGATTTTCATATGCTGTATCACTATTCTCATTTACTTCCAAGAATGTTTTTATTTCTCTTCTCATTTCTTCTACCATCCATTCATAACTAAAGAGTGTATCATCTAATCTCCAGGTGGTACACCCTAGTTTTAATCATATAATGAACTTTATGGTAAGTATGCTGAGTAAGTGTTTGTACTTTCGAATGAGAACCTATTTGAACATGGATGTATTTCTACTGAGTCATGAATAATTATTTAAAGAAACACTGGTAGTACAGAGTACAAGATCATATTAAACTGTGTATGTTAAAGATAAATTAAATGTATTGCTAAGTTCATTTGTTCCCTTAAAGAATTTGAAGTTCATTGAATGAGCATACATTGTTGCCTTATTTAGGAAGACTCACATAGTTTCCACAGTGTTACAGCCTGTGTATTTTTTCTATGTAGTCATCCACAATACAAATGCTTTATGAAAAGCCATGTAAATATTATGTCTGTCTTATATTGTTACCAATAATTTATTCATGACCTATAAAATGATACATATTTGTTATATTATATGGAATAATAGCCAGAAAATTGAGTTAAATTAACATTTAAATTTCAAAACATAGAAATCATTTAAAGATATTTATTAAAGAAACACTGTAGTATAAAAGTAATTTTAAAATAAATTTTTCTACAATTATTCAATTAAATTTTGCAAAAATACAAAACTTTTGTCTGAATTGTTGAAACTCATACACTAAATTAGTTCTTAAATACCATAAAATAATCCTAATGCTTTGTACTCATTTTCAATCTATTTTCTTTCATCATCCCAAATGTAGAACCCCAATAAAAACTTAAATTGATCAGGAAATTTTGCTTAATTTTTATCATGTGCATATAGCAATGAAATAATTTAAAAGAAATCACAATTTTATCTTAATTTGTATTAAATTCAATTCAATTTATGTATACCTGAACCTGCCATTCCTTAAATAAAAAAAATGTTTTCTCCCACTAACCACAAGTTAATATTTTAAGATGTCAGTATGTTGGGACAGCTATCAATGAACTTCCTTCAAGTGAGGAGATTTAAATTAGCATTGATGACCTTCATTTACCTGAGTTTCACATTAATTGTCAAAGATAAAAATGAAAACTTAGGGCAGAAAATAAGATGTCTTTGGTCTACATTTTTCTCAATGGAGGTTTGATCAGTTTCACATTTCTTAGTTTTCCTGGACCAAAAGCAAGTTGGCAGTGTCTTCTGAAGTCAAGATTATTCAAGGGTAACATATTAGTTGTGAATTGCTGCAGACAAATCTCTAACCATTTAAAATTGTTCAGAAATACATAAAAGCCATGTATGTCAAAGGGAAAAATTCTTCAAGCCAAATATTTTCTTGATTTATGAGGTAGAGCAACTAACAAGAAATCTAAGCTTAATTGAAATGTTCCTTTTGTACTTGTTTCTTACTTAGTAGAATTATTGAAAGTGTAAATCCACAGACATAAGATAAATGGCATTGGGATATTAGTAGACATTGCTACATTTAAACAATTATGTATTTTGACACTTATAACAAAAGGATTTAATATAACTCAGAACTGAAGTGAATGCTAAAGTCATTTCTACAGAACTTTGCCCTTGATTATGGCCTACAAATGTTAATTTCCTAACACTGTGTAATAAATTTATTTATATGTATGCATGTGTGAAAGTGCATGTATGAATGCACACTCACATAAGCAATTGAATCTTTCTATTATATCTTGGTTTGAAGGATGTTGCTGTATTTTTTTTTTGTTGCAAATTCCTACAACCATTTTCAAAATAGTGTTTGTATAAATAGCATAAAAAGCAATTTTTAAAAATCAAGTTGGCAATATGGAAATTGGTCATTGAAAACATAATCTTATTGGTCTCTTCAAAGTTAACTCCATAGATTTTAATTTTTAGTGAGAAATATAACTATTTCATTTCTTATCAGCAGGTAATATCATGTCTCTACAATATCATTATCATTATAGAACAAGTCTGAGCTATCTTTGGAAAATTCTGCTTCATTATACCAAAGAAAAAAGACTAATCACACTTTCAGCAATCTCAGTATCATACCAATCTTGCATGTCATTAGTATGAATATTAATGTTGTATCTTTAGGTTAAATTTTCTAATAAGTTAACAGAGAGTCTTAGTTCCTATTTCCCATTTCAGTTTTACTTTTCCAGCAAAAAGATGCTCATTATTTCTTTTGCATCAAAAAATAATAAATTACAAAATTCATTTTATGAAATTATGTTTTTCTAGCATAAAAGAATGTGAATGACTTCACATAGTCACAAAATTGGTTCATGTTAAAATTATATCTCTGGCCTGTCAAAGAAAGAGTGCACCCCATGGAGTTCAACATGCATAGAAGACATTTTTCATTACTGTTACAGTAGGGGATAAAAAGTGAACCCAATTCTGCTTAAACAAAAGGTAGAACAGTTACTAAACTCTGGAGTAAGTGAAAATACTGGAGGATATTAGGAGAAGCTATAGTCAATGTGAATAGACCATTTAATTTTGCCAATTAGGTAGTTAGACTCCTACCATTCCCTGGAGATTATGAAGTAGGGGCCTTATCCTCATTGCCAATCACATTTCAAAGGATGATTCTCAGGTCATTGAGAAAGGCTTTAGTAGTCTATACCTTGCCTTAGACTGGGAAAATATTTACATCTCAAAGGGACAAAGAAAGATTTAAATTTGAAATTTTTCTTCAGTACATGCTCAGAAAAAGGAGGTCAAATGCCCAGAGTCAGGAAAAAGCATGTCTAAAGGTTGATTAGTTTAGCTAAGAAAAGGTTATGGCTATCATACTCAAATCCACAGTATGGAACTTCAGACCAAAAAGCAATTTCATGTTCATGCTAATTTTGCAGAGGGTATTAGAGGTAGATGGTAGATTAGAGGTAGAGGTATTAGAGGTAGATGAAAATACAATGCAGGTCCCTGTCCCTGTTGTGGGCAACCCTACTCAATAAATCAGAGTCCACTCCAGGTAATGAGCGAATTATTAAAGAGTCTCTATTAGCTGGCCAGCGACTGGCTCACGGCATACAAGTACCCAAGTGGAGAGCAGTAGCTAGCTTATAGGGTTTATAAAGGCAAAAATCACATCCCAGTTAGCAATTTAGTAACTACGAATTTGTTTTATACCACACCCACATCCCATTTAGCAATCTGCAAGCAAGTGAAATTTTCCAGAAACAGAAATGAGTCATTATTGAAGCATAAGTCCTGTGTTTGTTCTTCTTCCTTGGTTCCCCATTGTTATTTATAGTTACACTTTAACTTCTAGTTCAACTCTAGGTTAGTTACAAGATGGTGGCTAACTACAAAAGGAGTCTGTTCTGTCTGTGTCCTTCCTCAAACCTCCATGTCCTTGTCCTCTGCTGAATCTCCTTTTTGAGTCATATAGTTCGATTTTCATTTCTGTTGTCCTTCTACAAGAGACTTTGAAAATACTCATGATACCCTTCCCCAATTGGATTTAGATATTCTTTTTCTGGACATCTTATCTGAGTAGTAGTTCTACCAAAGTACTTATCAGAAATTTAATTTTTCAGGTCAATTTTA
>PVKS010024115.1:0-31527 GCA_004027875.1 Aplodontia rufa | reverse complement strand
GAGGAGGAAAAGTTTACTTGGGTCTCACAGTTTCAGAGGTCTGTCCATCGAGGCCGACTCCTTTGCTCTGTGCCCAAGATGAGTCAGAACATCATGGTAGAAGTGTGAGTTGGTGGAAAGCAGCTTAGAAAACAGGCACCAAGAATCAGAGAAAACTCCCCTCCCATATATGACCCAACATATATGACCCAAGGGCATGCTCTCAGCAACCCACCTCCTTCAGTCACACCCTACCTACCTACAGTTACCACCCCGTAGTCCCTACTAGGGAATCAACGTACTGATTAGGTTATACCTATCATAACTCAATCATTTTACCTCTAAATTTTCTTGCATTGCTTCACAGGTGAAAACTTTGGGGACATCTCATATCTAAACCATAACAAGCACCAAGAGGGGAAAGGATAGTCTAAGGGGGAAAGTATAGTTTCTTTAGTAAGTTTTTTTTTTTTTTTTAAGAAAAGGATAGTGAAAGAGAGAATCAATTTTTATTTAGTTTTTCATATGGCGTTCATTGCTCTGACAGTTGTGTACGTGGGTGCTGAGGTATGAACCCATGTACTTTCGTATGCTGGGCAAGTGCTATAACCACCGAGCCACTGCTCCAGCCCCCTCTTTAGTAAGTTTTGGTAGGAAAATCATACTTTCACATGCCGAAGACTGAAAATGGATCGTGATCTTACACCGTACGCCAAAATCAACTCAAATAGATAAAAGGCCTAATCCTAAGATCTGAAATCCTTAAACGCCTAGAAGAGAAGGTACGTGGAAAGCTCCTTGACATTGATTTTTGGATATCTTGCCAAAAGTCAAGCTACAAATATAAACATAAATAATAGGATTAAATAAAAGTAAACAGCAATTGTAGACAAAATAACCAATAAATAAATAAATAAAATAGTATCCAGAAGATTGGTGGAAATACATTTGTGAACTATATACCTAAAAAGGGGTGGATAGTCAGAATTTATAAAGAACTCATTCAACTTAACAGCAGAGGAACAGCCCAATTAAAAACATGGGAAATGGACCTGAATAGACATTTCTCCACAGAAGACAAAAGTAGCCAGCACATGTGAAAAGTTGCTTAATAGCACCAGGAAATACAAATCAGGAGATACCACCTCTAACCTGTTAGGGTGATGCTACCAAAAAGTCAGAAGATAATAAATGTTAGGCTGTGAGAAAAATAAACCATAGCACACTGTTGGTATGAATGTAGATTTCTGGCTTTATTTTGGAAAATTGCCAGGAGATTATTAAAAAAATTAAAATGGGAACTATCGTATAACCTAGCAATTCTTCTTCTGGGTATATACCCAAAGTACATGAAGCCATCACCTTGTAAGAATATCTGGCTCCTCTGTTCACTACAGCATTATATGATTTAAAAACTTTATCAACTCTTTTAATCACCAGAAAAGATCTAAGAGGTAGGTAGTATTCTTTATATTTTATAGTCATCCTTATCAGTTGATGTCCATTCAACAGACAGGAAAAACACTTTAGTAATTTAAACAAAGAAAGAATAAAAGAATAAAGAATTTTAAATAACTGTTGCATAGCAAAAGCAGCTAACTACAAAAAGAAGTACAAGGGAATAATAAAGGAATAGCCTCCAGGGCTGGGATAGAACCCAAGGAGGGAACAATGAGTGAGCATGCTCTCCCTTTGTCCCAACACCCAGACAGACCTTATGCAGTGACAGGGGCCCCCTTCAAGGAGCAGAAATTTTCCATGTGCTAGATTTTGTCATAGCTGGTGGGCCAAGGGAGAGGTTATCCACCAAGATTCATGAAAAATTCACAGAAGGATTCCTGTACCTGAATGTCTTTTACAGTGCTGGCAGTTCAGGTAGGGGGGCCCAAACAAGCCCACTAACACAGAACCAAAAGAAGAAATTTTTTCCTTTACTACTGACACAGCCTGGCATTCTCCGAGCTTTTCAAAAGCGAAGCGTTGACAAAGTGCAGTTCTAGTGTCTCAAAGCAGGGTAGATTTTAGTTGAGGTGCAACAAATTCCTAACTAGCACACTTGGCTTAATGCTAGGTAGTCCATAGTTGTAGAAACTCAGTCTAAACCCAGGAAGTCTGTCTCCAGAACCACACTCTTAAACACACTGTGCAGCCTTTGTATCTTTCAAGGTCAGCGTGACATTGAGAATGACGTTGGGCAGAAACTATGAGGGGTTGCCCCTATAATGAGTTTGAGCAATGGGAAGTTTGAAGCCAGGGTTCAAGTCTTGACTTTTGGAAGAGAAGCCACACTCAGGCTCCTGGGATATATCTGTATCTATAAGATATAATATATATATATAAATATATAGATATATATCTGTCTTTTTTTTTTTTTTGTAAAGAGAGAGGGTCAGTGAGAAAGAGAGAAAGAGAGAATCAATTTTAGTTAGTTTTTCATGTGGCCTTCATTTCTCCGACACTTTGTTGTATATATGGTGCTGAGGTTTGAACTCAGGTCTTCATGCATGCCAGGCAAGGGCCGCAACTACCGAGCCACTGCTCCAGCCCAGGGACCAATATTCTTAAAAATATAATACTTAATTCTTTCTCCTTGGTAATTATTTCTTTAATTAGTCTACTTGTCTGAACTTTTTGGGGGTGGTGCTGGGGAATAAACTCAGGGTCTTGCACATGCTGGGAACTCTCTACCACTGAGGGACATCCCCAGCCCGCATATCATAAATCTGAATGAACTGAAGTGCTTTCAGTTTTTCTAATGTGTTTCAGGAGCCTAACAGCTAGAGTATAGATCTAAAAGAAAGATAAAAGATCACTCTCAGGACAACAGAGTCACAAACATAATAAATTCAGTTAAAAGAACTAGTGAATGAAATTCAGATCTCTACAGTCGTATTTTCAGTCTTGCTTTTTTTTTTGAGAGCTAATATTATACAGCAAATCTGTTTATTCATAGAAATGCTAATATTTCATTCCATTTTTATGAATCTTTTCATTAAAGACTCTAGCGGTGAGTTGAGGTGAGGTAAATGAACAGTGAAAATTTAAAGGAATGATTTTTTTTTCATCCTTGATTTTGCAGTTAAAAGGTTAATAGGAAGCACATGGCACTTAGGCCAAGATCCTAGCATCAAAGTAGCTAGCATAATTTTCCCAGAGAACTTAATGCTTGAAAAAAACAGGGTAAGGAGAAAAAGACAATACCACCCTCAGGAATCTATTCATGAACATAAATCTTCTTGAATAGGAACATTGATATTCTATAATTGCTAAAATTTATATTTTAATGCCTTTTATTCTAATTTTTATCAGTTTCACAACCATTTTTAAGCCCATTTACTTTTATTTTATTTTTTTCCTTTTAGATGAGTCTGATTACAGCCTACCTCAAAAGAATTATTAAGCTTACCAGGAATTCAGGTTTTCAGTGTCCCTGAATTATTTTCAGAATTTTTAGAAAAAAATACTAAATATAAATTTTAACTAAGTTTTGTAAGTGAGAGAAAAGAGTACTAGATTAGAGATGCATAGAGACAATGAATTTTACAGAATTTTGATAGCCTTGGATAATTTAATGGAATATTTCTATATTCATTTATATTATAAGTACAATTAATTGAATTGCAACTTAAGTGTACAGGTTTTCTAAGACCAATTGATGTCTCTAACCAGTTACAACACCATGTGCTGCCTACAATATTAAACTTTATTTTTCCAGTATTCATGATAGCTAAAGTACCATCATGTATCACAAATGATGGGGAAGTGTTCTGATAAACATGATGTTAGGTGATTTTATTGCATTGCAAGCATCACAGAGTATACACACACTAAATAGCTTCAGTTCAATTGGTGAAAACATCTAATGAGACCACCAGGTATACCTGGTCTGCCATTAGACAAAACATTGTTTTGAGGCCATGGGCCTGTAGCTCCATAGCAGGACAAATACAATATATCTCAAAAGAACTTCTGTGGCCTTTAGAAACCCTAACGAAACAGGCTTAAGGATGAAAGCTTTATGCCTGATTTTTGTCTGGGCATAGCAGAATTAAAACTTCTCATAAAAGTTCATGCCAGACTGTTTTATACCTGGACATCGTTCTACAGCTTATGAAGAACTAGAGGATCTGTATGTTTAAAATTTTCTGTGCATTTGGTTCTAAAGCTAAACTTAAACTCAGTACCACAAACCGTAACAGAAGGCAAAGTAAGAGTTGGTGACAAAGAAAATGTCAGCGCCCAGGTGTGTGCAAATAATTCCAGTGTCTGAAAAAATCCATTTGCCCTAGACTGATAATTTAATATAGGTCAATTCAAAAATGTGACTTTCATCTTTTGAGGGCACTTCTTTACTTTTGTTAGATCAAACTTGTTAGTTTGAATTTTGTGTGCTTGATTGTGTAAAAGGGAAGTTTTGGCTTTAAATTGTTATTTAATGACATTCAACACATTTTTCCAGATTCTTCTCCAAAGGGTTATGCTTGTAAACAGTCATGCCATTAAAGAGAAGGGTGTCTTTTAACTGTTCTTGAAGTCCATTTTTCAATTTTGCTTTCATTTTTTATAGTTCTGAAGATATATTCATAAATTCCTACTTTTGTGAACAAAGATTTAGTGTTCTCAAAGTCTAAACTAGATTTTTCTACTTCACAAAGTGCTTTCTTTAGTTCCAGAAAATAACTTCTATACTGGATAATGAAGATTATGTGTCACACATAATCTAAACGGTGTAGTTTCTCATGCCCACATAGAAACATATGATTATTTTATTCTTGTGCATGCAATGAAATACATTTGAGAAAACCAAAGTTCACATAAAGAGCACTGTAAGTTGTAAAGATATTTTAATATTCCCAAATATGATTTTCTGAATTTGTTTCTATCTTAAAATTATTTAGTCTGAACTATGTGTACTTATTTAAAAAAAAAAAGACCTAAACAGTTCTCATTCCCTACTTTTCTATTTGCTTTGGGGAAGACCACCTAAGTTCCTATTTAGTACTGAATTCAATATAGCTTGAGAATGGGTAAGTAGATCAAGAAAAACGAGTCATTTGGTTTTTTTTTTTCTGATATATTTTTCCAAACTTAGACGCTGGTTGTGTATTTTCCCCAAAGTACTTTATCTGCTAAATGTGTGCATTAGCACTGGCATTGTTATCTCTGAGATGAAGAACAGGTCCCACGTGATTTTATATGTGCTGATGTTTGTAAGCCAGATCCATATATTTTCTGTATTCGTTACAGACAAATAGTAATTGTTTTACTCTGCATTGAGACACATTTTTTCCCTTCACATAAATGCACTGGGGAGAAATCTTGAATTTCCCACACCAGTTTCTTTTGCTTCATATGTTTACAGAGAGTGTATGTGAGTCTTTGTGTGTGTTTGTGAGTCTTTGTGTGTGTTTGTGAGTCTTTGTGAGTCTTTGTGTGTCTTTGTGTGTCTTTGTGAGTCTTTGTGTGTCTTTGTGAGTGTTTGTGTGTCTTTGTGTGTCTTTGTGTGTCTTTGTGAGTCTTTGTGAGTCTTTGTGAGTCTTTGTGTATCTGTGCAGAAGGGCCATGTTTTTTTCTTCCTATTTTCTGAGAAGTGTTTTCAAACAGGTCTTTTGGTGAGATTGGATATATTTAAGTTTAGCGTAAAATTAAAGGGTTCCTATAATGCATTTTTCTCTGAAAGCATAAATTGCTTCAGATTTTATTAAAAGATGGAAAAATAAGCTGGTTTCTATGTTCCAGCTTGTGTTCTTTTCCATAGCCTGAATATAAAGGAAAAAAGGTGTCGTGTCTTTTAGTAAACCTAAATTTGATACTTACTGAACATCTTTTTATTAAATGCGCATTAATAAAGTCCTTATAGAAAAAGGCTATCTAGTTATTTTTATTAGTAAAAGGATTTCTCATTTCCCATTGTCCTAAAGTTTAAAAATCCAGATTCTCTCTTTCTCATCCAAAAACCTTCCTAGAAAGATGCTATGGTAAAAGTCTAATGGAAAGTCAGTTTTGGTGAAGATTCATCATTCTGTGACATAAAATTAAGAAATTTGGATAATATCCATTAATTCACCTTTACAGAAGTCTGATCACTGAAAAAAATTTTTTCTAGACAAGTAAAATCTGATAAATAACCATGATATTTTCATCATTCTTTGCTGCAGATAACCATGTTGTTAAATTAAAAAAATTCAGGATAGTAGATAAAAATAAGTGATTCTTCTTTCTTATTTGAAAATTCCATTGAGATTAAATCTGGTTATTTATTAAGGAACTCTTTTTCTCCGATTATTGAAGATTAAATTTTAATATGTTACTAATGATGTCTATGGAGAGTGACTTTTTTCCTGTTTCATTACTTGGAGATCATTTGAGATATCAGCAAGGATATTGTTCTTCACTCTTAAAATTATAAATTAGAATTACAACTGATAATTTTTTGTAAATCTAAGCTACTCTTGTCCATTTCAGATTAGCTATGGGTGGGAAGCATAGCAAATGCATGAGGCTCCTTCCCTAGCTATCACCAGGTACTCCACACAGTTTTGCAGAAATTTACTCCTGTAGGTGGAGAAACTTATACTTATTCCTGATGTTGATGTGAACCTGTCCTCAGGCTTCCACTTAAAGTGATCTAAAAAAAATATGATATCAATACATATCCTCACATACTTCTACAGCACTTACTCTGTATTTGACAGTGTTTATGTGCATCAACTAATTTATGGCTGTGTCAGTGAGGCCCTGAGAGTGTTGGGATGTATCCTGTAGTCACACATGTCAGGGTGTAGGTGAGATTGCGAGGGAAATGTCAGAGATCATTTTCATCTTGTCTACTAAGCTTTCAAAAGCACTTAAATTTGTAGGGTATTCAAATAATGTAATCTCATATCCATGGGTATTTAAAACAAGAATTAAAGTGCCCTCTTTCTTAAATTCCAGTGTTTCTATATTTTAAGACTATTTTTCATAATGTTGCATGGTTGGTATAGTACATACAGAATGGAGATTTTGCCCTAATAGGAAATCCAGTGACAGACCTAAATTATGAACATAAAAGAGGCAATCAAATTCCATTAACAGTGATAATGACTGTTTAATACCTGCTAGAAGACTTGGACCAGAGGATGCAAAGAGAATATTGGATTATTTAATCTTAAATATTAATCATGTTAAAGATTTTGGGGATTATACTAAATAGTCAAGAAGGAATTATATGGTGTAATCAAATTTAAATCCTACATTTTTTCAGATTTTTAAACACTAGCTGCAATGTGTGGAATGAATTGCAGGGGAGAATACAGAAGTAATGGTTTGGGCTGTGAAAATTTAAGAGTACAGTTGCAAGATTATCATGGCCTAAGTTGAACCATATGTCGTAATGAAAATTTATCAGGTAAAGTAATGAAATACTCAATAACTGAATTTTGGGGAAAGAGGGAAGAGTGATAGTTAAATAGTGCTCCTTCACTTTTATCTTGAGTCAGAAGGAGAGGAGCAGGGTTGGGGTGAGGAAGGAGGTCATTATTGTCTGCAGCTTGGACAGTTCCTGTCATATCAAGAAAACAAAGGGTTGGAGAAATAATGATTGGGTTTATTGACATAAATAAAGTAGCTGAGACTTTGATTTCAGAGGGCGTTTTAGCTGGGAGGGAATATGGAATAGGAACCAATCTTAGAAATTAAGATTTTGGCATTATGATATCACTTAAAGTTTTCCATCCCAGATGCACCATGGCTTTCAGTGAGGCAATTATAATTAAATATAAATAAGGGCATATAAAGGGTCAAATACTAAGTCAAGGGGAAAAAAACCGGGGAATTGATGCACTGTTCAGTAGAATTACATTGGAATACCAGAAAAGTAAGTCTTACTTTGTAATGAGGTCAAGAATTTGGGGGAGATGAAAAATAGAAAAATGTAATATTGAAAAAGGAAAGGTCACACCTTCCTAGAGCAAGAGTTTATTGAATGCTCACTATATGTCGAGCACTACGTAAAACAGGTACATGTACATCATATCTCTACATGATAGTTTCTCAACTTCACTTTTAAATTGTTCCAAACAAATCCATTGTCTGGGAAATACAAAAAGATCTTGTTGGCTCTTGCTGTGAGTTGAAGAGAAACTGAAAATTACAATAAATGAATAAATGGTGTACTATTTTAAGAGCTACAGCAAAGGAAAAAATTAAGCAGGCTATGTGGAATTGAGGAATGGGAGGGACTTTGCAATTTCAGTAGGATGCTCACAGTAGGACTCAGTGACAAGGTGACTTTAATGCAGATGTGTGAAGCTGAGGAGACAGGCCCTGATGGTTTCTCAGGGAAAGTGTTGTAGACAGAAAGAAGGAACTAAAGGAATGAGTGAGGGCAGAACCTGGAAAGCCTAAACGTTCATGGGGAACAGTGTGGTAGCATGAGAGTATCATGACAGTGAAGAATAGGAAATGAGGTCTGAGAAATAAGATGGGGGAAAGCAGCCCACCTGGATCTGTGGTTTTCGACCTTGGCTGCTTAAGAAAAACACCCAGAGTGCTTTTCGAAATCTTGATTCTGGGACCAATTATAAGTTGCAGGGTGTGAATCTTAGACATTCAGAATTGTTAAAGCTCCCCAATTGATGGGCTGGAGCAGTAGCTCAGTAGTTGAAGAACTTGCCTGGCATGCATGAAGGCCTGGTTTCAAACCCCAGCACCAACAGCACCATGTATACAAATTAGTCAGGGAAATAAAGACCAAATGAAAAACTAAAATAAAATTGAGTTTCCCTTTTTTAAAAAATAAAAATAAAGCTCCCCAGTTGAAAGCAATGTGCAACCAAGATTGAGAATCATTCTGTTCAGGTGTTGCGCTTGAATCTTATTCACTGGCTTTTAAGTTAATAAGATTGGGAGCCATGGAGACATTTTGAATAGAGGACGTATAGGACCTGAATTACTATGCTTACAATGTTGAGAATAGATGGAAGGGGGCTTTGATGCCTATCAATCAAAGACCACCAGTAATGTACCTGTAACAAATCTGGGGTTGATACTTGTTCAGCAAGAAAAAGTGACCTTGCCAGATGCGGTGGCACATGCATGTAATCCCAGTTACTCTGAGGGATAAGGCAGGAGGATCATAATTTCAAAGCCAGTCTCAGCAACTTAGGCCCTATCTTGAAATAAAAATAAATAAAGGGCTGAGATGTGGCTTGGTGATTAAGTGCCCCTGAGTTCATTCCTCAGTACCAAAACAGTGAAAAGTCTCAGTAAGAAGGTGTTAGGAAGAATATGCTATGGGTTTGGGGCTCATATTGGATGATTTGCTGAAGGGTTGAAGGAAATAAAATTTTGTTCTGGATTTGGTGTTTGCAAAAACAGGGTAATTTTATATTTATGCTCCTAAGCAAATTTTATTTAGAAGGTGACACAAATGGAACTTATGTTGTAATTAGTTAAGGTGCACCAGTCAGGACACTGTGTGATCACTTTTGAGTTTGCACAATAGTCTATTTGTCTGCTCAGACATGAATAGATTAATACTCTTTCTGTCTTTTCTGTCTACAATATGTACTTGTTTGACAGGCGAGCACTCCAGCCCAGACACTCCAACTTCAAACAGCGTCCGAGTCTACCTGACACTGCCAATCAAGTGCCAGGTGATGACCTTTAGGGGTTAGCAAGGAAGCAGCGAGCAGATCAGTTAGGAGACTACTCCAAAACTTGAGAGAGGAAATGATGGTGACCTGCACCTGGCTGATAGCTGTGGACGTAGTAAGAAGTGGCATGTTTCGTTGAAGGTAGATAGAAGCAGAAGGATTATTGAAAGGACATACTGCTTGTGAACAAGAGGACAGTTAAAGAGGATTCCAGTGTTTCTGTGGGGAACAGCAGGAAGTATTGTGTTACCATTTCTGACCTTGGGCAAAAAATAAGAGGAAGCTTAGAGGAAAATCTCAGGAGCTCAGATTTGGATGTGTTAAATTCGGGATCCCAATTAGATATCCAGGGAAAGTCTAGAAGTTTACGGGGAGTTTAGGCTAGACATATAAATTAGGTAGACATCAGTGTGTGGATGGCATTTAAAGCCTGAGTCTAGCTGAAGTCTCCAAAGTAATTGAAACATCTAAAATCTAGAGATCAGAGGAAAAGGAAGAACTGGCAAAGCTGAGAAAGGGAAACTAAAAAAAATGAGGGAAACAGAGAATATACTGTTTTGGAAGACAATTGAATATGCCTTGAGGAGGAAGAAAACATGGCAAACTGTTAAATACTGTTGATAAGATGAGGACTGATAATTGACTTTTGGATAAGATAGTATGGGGTAATTGTGATAAAATTCTTAATGACAGGAAGAGTACATTGGAGGAGAAAATAAATTTTAAAAACCTCTTTCTTATACTTCATAAAAGAAAATTGGAAAAGTGTTATGTATAAAGGGTCAAGAGATTTTACTTAGGTTTATGGGGGAAAGGGACAAGACGGTAGGTTTTGATGGAGAGATGTCATTAAGTGATGCCTAGTGGATGGGATCTTATGCACGAGTTGAAAGTTCCTCGACTCCTAGGCAATTCACCTATGGTAACAGAGAGAAAGTAGAGGATTTGGGGACAGATACTGGAAGGTAGAGAGGCAATAATTTTGGAAATTTTAGAGAATGGGAATAATGAAAAAGTAGAAGCTACTTGGTGAGTACTAAAGACTCTGGTGGTGTAAAAGAAGAGAACATTCTGTAGTTATTGAATTAATGATTCTCAACTTGGAGTCTGATTTCTTCAGTGTCTGTAAAGAGGAGTGTTATGGTTTGGATGAAAGGTGTACCTCCCAAAGCTCAATATGTTAGTGCAAAATGACTGAGAGGTAAAATGAATGGGTTATGAAATCCTTAACCCAATCAGTGGATTAATGCCCTGATAGGGATTAATTGGGTGGTAACTGTAGACTGGTACGGTGTGGCTGGAGGAGGTGGGTCACTGGGGCCATGCCTTTAGGGTATACATATATTTTTTGCACGTGGTGAGTGCAATCTCCCTCTCTGCTTCCAATGTGCTGTTTTGTGCTCTTTCCCTCTGCCACACTCTTCTTCTGTGATTTTCTGCCTCACCTCAAGCCCAAGGAATGGGCCCAGTCTATGGACTGAGACCTCTGACACCATGATCCCCCAAACAAACTTTTCCTCCTAAAATTGTTCTTGTTGGATTAGTCACATCAGCAAAAAAGCTGACTAAAACAGGAGTCAACAGTGTGCTACAAATATTTTATAAAGAAAGTGATGAAGGGTATGGTGGTGTATGCCTTCAATCCTTGCAGCTCAGGAGGCTGAGGCAGGAGGGTCACAAGTTCAAAGCCTGCCTCAGCAAGTTAGCAAGACTCTAAGCAACTCACTGAGATTCTGTCTCAAAATAAAAAATAAAAAGGGCTGGGGATGTGGTTCAGTGGTTAAGCACCCCTGAGTTTAATCCCTGGTAGCAAAAAGAATAAAAAAGTGATACCTGTATACCTACTCATATTAAATTTTTTACAGACTTACCAAGAACTACCTTTATTTTCAGTTATATTTGTACTTAAATGTAAATATGTTACCTTCAGCTCATCAGGGTTTCTAAGAAACGTCCACCATTGTGTTTCAATTTTGAAATTGTCTTAATGAGTTTATGTTAAGAAGTTGCCAATGCTATGGTCATATATATATATATGAGAAGAGTATTAGTGTTCTAGTGACGTAGAATGGGTTGTTATTAGATAAAGAATGATTTTTGAGAAAGCAGTCACACTGAAGTTACATTACAGTAATATAGATGAACAGAAAATAGGATAGTAAAAATACTGTTCTTTGCCTGAGAGATCATGGAAATTACTGGGGTTTTAAAGGGGTTGACTTTTTTCTGGTCCTGTTAAATTTTTGTTCATATCATCTTTTTAAAGTTAGCATATATCTTTTCTCAGACTAAGGTAATGATCTCAAATGTTTTGTACTTCTTGGTAAGAGCCCAATTATCCAAAGAGCTAAAATAGGAATATTTTAAACTGAAATTCAAGTTACTTGGTTATAATTCACAGGGACCTTTCATTACCTAATATATCATGCTCTTCGGCCCCCTGTGAATCTCTTATTTTACTCAGTTTTAGAAACCAACTGAAGTCCAAGTTCATTAATACTTTCATCTCTGTAGCACTATTTAATAGTTCCCTTTTATTTAATGCTTATATATGCCTGATGCTATGGGCTATTTTATGACTACACCATTTTTCTTCTCACAGTTACCCTATTGATTATTTGGTCAAATAATGCTGGCATTCCCTCAGAACTCATTAGGGGAATTACAATATTTCCAGGGTCTAAGAAAATGTTTGAAGAATATTTCTAAGAATTTTCAAAATTGAAAAGGATATAAAGACATATTTCAAGAAGCCCCCAGGAACACAAAAGAGGAAATAAAAAGAAAACCCATGTAGGCACACCATAGTGGAATTGCTCAAAATTTGTAACAAGGAGAAAATCTTTAAAGCAGCTAGAAAAAAGTCTAAATCACTTTCAAAGAATAATTATTGAGCTTTTCTAATAAAAAATAATGGAAACCAGCAAAGTGGGATTTTATCTTTTCAGTGTTGAAAGGACTGCCAATGAATTAGCTTTCCATTATGATCTAATGCATTTATTTTCTATTGATCTCTATCAAGCTTTCATTGCTATGTAACACATAACCACAAATGTAGTACATTAAAACAATGCTCATTTGTTACGGTTGGCTTTCCTTATCAGCATCCACTGAATCAATGAACTGCAAATCAAAAATTGTGGAATAAAAAAATTTGCCTACATTGAACATGTACAGACTTCCTAAATGCTGCAGTATAACAACTATTTACATATATATATATATATATATATATATACACAGTGTATTAGATATTATGGATAATCTGAAGATAATTCAAAGTATGCGGGAGAGTATGTTTGAGTTATGCCAGTACTCTGCCATTTTGTGTCAGGGACTTGAGTATCTAAGGACTTTGGTATGGGTGTTGTAAGGGTGGGAATGGGGAAGGATCCCAGAACCAGTCCCTCCATACCAAAGGACAACTGTATCTCATAGTTCCAGGGATAAGAAACTTAGGATAATGTGGCTTGGTTTCCTTCTTAGTGACTCACAAACCTGTGATCAAAATATCTGTCCGGATGGATCATCTGGAGGCTATGGGAAAAATATCTATCCCCTGGCTCCTTCAGGTTATGGGCAGAACTGAGTTTCTTAAGGCTGCAAGGGTGATATCCTTGTTTTATTGCTAGCTGTCTACTCAGGGCTCCCTTCATCTTCTTGAGGTCACCTGTATTCCTTCCACATGGCATGTCAAATATTTCTTATTTGTTTTTCCCACATTTTCTTTTTTGTGATAATGTACATAACAAAATTTAGTATACAATCAGTTTTATTGGACAATTCAGTACTACTAAATACATTGATATTGTGGTGTAACCTTCACCAACATCCATCTCCCAAACTCTAAATCTTGCAAAAGTGAAATTCAGTACCCATTAGACAGAAACTCTCCTTTCCTCTCTTCAATTACTCTAGGCAGCTACCTTTCTATTTTATATTGTATGTGGTGTTTTTTCCTATTGTAACAAGCTTATTTCACTTAACATGATGCCTTTGAGTTTCATCAGTGTTCTAGTATATGTGGAATTATTGCCTCATGATTTAATTTTTCGAGGAACTGGCACATCGTTTTCTGTAACATTTGTATCAACAGTGCACAAACGCTCTCATTTTGTTACACCCTCACCAACACTTGTTGTTTTCTTGGTTACTTTCTTCAATTTTTTTCCTTCATTAGTTTGTCCTTTTAGTTTTGTTTTGCATTTCCCTAATCATTAATGGTGCAGAGCACATTCTCATGTGCTTATTGGCCATAGGTTTATCTTTGGAGAAATGTATATCCAAATCTTTGGCTCATTTTTTAAACTTATTTTGTTAGGATATTGCTATATATTCTAGATATTGGTCCTTTGTCAGATAAGTGACTTGGAAATATTTTCCCTGTTCTGGGAATTGCCTTTTTACTGTTAGTGGTATGTTTTGTGTCCCTGTGGTAATGGGGATTGAGCCCCTACTTACTCTACCGCATGTAAAAGTATAAAGTTGGACTCATATCCCAGCTCTCCAGCCCTTTTTATTTATTTATTTTTTTAAATGTTGGCACTGGTTATAAATAAGTGGCCCAGGCTGGCCTTGAATTCATAATCTTCCTTCCTCAGCACCTACAGTAGCTGGGACTATAGGTGTGCTTGTACCACTGAGACCAGTTCTTTTAGTTTTTATATGTACAAAGTTTTAAAATTTTATAATGTCCAATTTGCCTACTTTTTTCTTTCATTGTCTGTGTCTTTTGTATCATAAATAAGAACTCAATTCCAAATCTCCATCATAAAGCTTGGCTCCATGTTTTCTTCTAAGAATTATAGAGTTTCACACCATTCATTAGGTTACAGATGCATTTTGAGTTAGCTTTTGTTTATGGTGTTAGGTAAAAGTCCAACTTTACACTTTTACACGTGAATATCCAGTATTTCCCAGTACCATTTATTGAAAAGACTATTCCTTCTCCACTGAATGGCATCTTTTTCAAAACTCAGTAGTCCATATATACAAAGGTTTATCTTTGGAGTCTCTATTCAGTTCCATTGGTCTGTAATATTGTTTTTATGCTGGTACCATATACTATTTGGGTTACATATTGAGTACTTTATTAGTTTTTGACATCAGGTTGTATGTTTTTTTAGCCTTTATTCCTTTCTTTTTTTTCAGATTATTTTGACTACTTGAAGTTCCATGAGTTTCAATATGAATTTCAGGAAGGATTTTTCTATTCCTTGCCCAAATGTCATTGGAAGTTCAATAGGAATTGTTGATCATGTTGGAAATGACTAATGTCTTAACAGTATTTATTCTAATATACAGTGTGGGATATTTTCCACCATTTACATGTTTAACTTATTTTTGAAATGATTTATATTTTTTATTGTTTAAGTCTTTTACCACCTTGGTTAATTCATTATATTTTGTCTTGTTCTTTTTGATGCTATTATAAATTTATTGGCTTATTAATTTAATTTTATTTTCCATTGTTAATATGTAAAAATGCAAACAATGTTTGCATGTTAACTTTGTATTCTGCTACTTTGCAGAATTCGCTTATTCTAAAAATATTTCATATACTTCAGGGTTTTCTTCATACCAGATTATGCCATGTGTGAAGAGAGATTATTTTGCTTCTTATTTTTTCCAATTTGGGTGCCTTTTATTTCTTTATCTTGCTTAATAACTCTGTTTAGAGTTTCCATTCTTACTTTGAAGAAAAGTGATGAAAGTGGGCACCCTGATCTTACATTGACCTTAGAAAATGTCATGGTTTAGCTATGATGTGTCCCCAAACGCTCATGTGTGCGACAATGCAAGAAAGTAGAGATGAAAGGATTTGATTTGAGGAGCCTTAACCTATCCAGTGCCAGTGCATTCATTAATCCACTTGAATGAATTGTCTGGGTGATAACCATGGGCAGATAAGGTATGGCTGGAGATGTAGATCACTATCGACATGTCTTTGTACATGTTTTGTACTAGTGAGCAGGGTGCTCCACCCTCCTCCCCCTCTCTTCCTTTCTTTCTCTCTCCCTCTCTCTTCCTCTCTCTCTCTCTCCTCTCCTCTCCTTTTCTCTCCCTCTCTTCTCTCTCTTTCCTTCCTGATTGTCATGTCCTGAGCTATTTCCCTCTGTCACACCCTTCCACTCTGATGCTCTGCCTCACCATGGACACGAGAGAAATGAAATCTGTCATCTATGGACTGAGGTCTCAGAATCCATAAGCCCCATATAAACTTTTTCTCCTCTAAAATTGTTCTTGTCAGGTCTTTTGGTCACAGAGATTAAAAAGATCACTAAAACAGAGGAAAAAGCTTGCAATCTTTCATCATTGAGTGTATCTGCTCTGGCTTTTCATATATAGCTTTTGTTTTGTTGAAGAAGTTTCCTTCTATTGCTAGTTTATAGAATATTTTT
Source organism: Aplodontia rufa (assembly GCA_004027875.1). Lineage (NCBI taxonomy): Eukaryota > Metazoa > Chordata > Mammalia > Rodentia > Aplodontiidae > Aplodontia > Aplodontia rufa. The sequence goes on along the minus strand of PVKS010024115.1, from coordinate 15,509 downwards.
ATCATGAATTTTGATAAGTGCTTCCACTGTGTCAATTAAGATAATCATGATTTTCTCCATTCTGTTAATATGATACATTATATTGATATTCACGTTTGAACCATCCTTCCATCTAAGGAAAAAATATCCTTTTCGGTCATGATATCTAACTGTTTCAGCACATGACTGAATTAAATCTGTCACTATTTCGTTGAGGATTTTTGTATCAGCATCCACAAGGATCATGGTTTTGTACTTTTGTTTTTCTTGCAGTGTCTTTGTCTGGTTTAGACATTACACTATTGCTGGCTTCACAAAACAGTCCTGGATATCCCTTCTCTTTAACTTTTTGGAAGTTTGAAAAGGATTGTTTAGTGTTTTTAAAAAATATTTGGTAGACTTTACCATCAACACTGTCAAATCAAGTGCAGTGCTTTTCTTTGTTGAAAGACTTTTTTGATTACTGACTCAATTTCTTCCCTAGCAATAGGTCTATGCAGATTTTATATCATTGCAGTTTAGTCTTAGTAGGTTTTTGTCTTTTTCTTCAAGATAATCTAAGTTTTGGCATACCATTGCTCATAGGTTTCTCTTATAATCCTTTTATTTCTTCATAATTCATAACATTCCCATTTTCAGTTCTGATTCTAGTAATTTGTGTCATTTTTTCTTAGTCCATCTAGCTAGTCCATCTAGCTAAAGATTTGTCACTTTGTTGAACTTTTTGAAGAACCAAATTTTCTTTGATTTTCTCTATTATTTTTCTATTCTCCATTTTGTTTATGTCTGCTTTCATCTTTATTGTATACTTTCTGCTGCTGGCTTTGAGTTTAGTTTTCCTTCCCTTTCTAGATGACCCCTTCCCTATTTGAACTAGCAATGGCTTCTCCAATCCTTACATTCCCAGTCTCACTGAATTAATCTGCAATGATCTGATCTGTAGAAAAATTTGTTTCTAAAAGGCTTATTAATTAGGATAGACTTATCCAGAAAATCTAATAATCTTAAAATCAATTGATCAATAACCTTAATTACACCTAGAAAATCTGATTTGCCATGTAACAATATAATTACAGGAATGATGCCAGAAGATGGAGTTCATGGGAAGTATCTTAGAATTCTGCCTCCTGTGATACTTCAATACCTAGCTACCATCATTCCTCTGTACGCAAAATATATTCATCCTCTCCAAAGTTTGCAATGATTTCTTTCTGTGAAAGTCACAGTAAACAGTTCAATTACTCAATTAAGCTTGAATAATTCAGAAGTCTACAGTATCATTACCTGAATAGTCTAACCAGGTTTGGGTGAGGCTTCTCATTTTACACTAGGTAGAGCTCTGCGGCACAGTTTGTTCCATCTGTTGATTTGTGAAATTAAGGACAAGTTATCTACCTTTCATCAACCTATCATACAATAATAGAACAGACACAGGATAGCAGTTGACATTTTGGCTAAAAATGGAGGGGGTGTGTTTGGAAGATTAAAAAAGAGTCATTTGTCCAAAGCAATTTTTAAATCCAGCAGGAGTTCCTTAATTATGTTGTAAGATGTGTTCACAGCTCTGCCATCTGACTTTTGATTTTCACACTGTGGCTTTTGATTCCACGTTCTTCGTTGCTCTTTTTAATGAAAGTTTGTGTGTTTCTTACCAGTGACTGGAACCCCCTCTAATTCAAACAGTGATTTTGTATTTATTACTTCTGGTTTTTCTAGCTCTTTTACTCTAATACCACAACTCCAACAATATATCAATGCTTCCAACACCTATAATCCATCAGTTATACCAACACTCCGATACCCCTTATTTCCTCATATACTCACTTCCTTTCACGTGCAGTTTGAATTTCAAAGTCCAATATTCTAATGGCAGCCTTCCGTTGAGCTGAAACTGCCTTGTTGTCTTTTGATATAGCATACTCATTAAAGAATCAACTGTCTAAAACGTGGATCTCCAATCACACTGGGTCAGAATTGCAAAGTTGAACATGGTTGGAGAAGAAACTACAGCAATGTGACCTGTTTGCACTTTGAATTGATGATCACCACCATAAACTAGGTTCTCACAACTGTCCCATAATTGTGGTACCTTTCCCAGTCCATTACCTCTCTTCCTCTCCTCAATGAATAATACATATTTTCCACCTGTCTTCTCTGAAGTCTATTTTATTCTTCCTTGTTGCTAGCCTCAACTGATAATCTCATAGCTGGTTTCACTGAGAAACTAACAATAATCTGAAAAAAATTTCCCTACGTTCCAACAGTGCTTTTGTCCTTTTATAAACCACCTATTCTTCTGTACCTTGGGCAAACTGTCCTTAACCCTGTCACTGGTAAACTCCTCCTCTTACATGTTGAGCTCATCCCTATTGTTTTTTCAATAGCATTGCTGTAAAAAGGTTCCCTCTGTACCAGACTTTTCTTTCTTTCTTTCTTTCTTTCTTCTTTTTTTTTTTTTTTAAGAAGGACAGTGAGAGAATCAATTTTTATTGAGTTTCTCACATGGCTTCCATTGCTCCGACACTTTGTTGTGTACATGGGTGCTGGGGTTTGAACCCATGTACTTGCGCGTGCTGGGCAAGTGCTGTAACCGCTGAGCCACCGCTCCAGCCCCTGTACCAGACTTTTCAATAACATAAAAACATTTCAATTTCTTACATCTTAAAAATATCATCTCTTGATCCCCCATCCCTATTAATCTACCACATTATTTTTCTCCTATCTTTGCAAAAAAACAAACTTCTCAAAAAGTTAATTCACTGTTGTCCACATTTTTCTTCTGGAACTCCCCTTTAAACCCAATACAATCGGGCCCTAGCTGTCACCATTCAACAGAAACTGTTCTCATCAAAGTTACCAGTGATTTAGATCCAGGGTCCATTCTCCATGTCATCTGACCCATCAGTAGCATTTGATGGAGATGGTATCACCTACTCCATAAAATACTTAATTACTTGGTTTCTGAAATACCAAGTACCACTCTTGCTTTTCCTCCTATTTTTGTGACTGGTTGTCACTTTGATGAATTTTAAATTTATGTATCCAGTCAGGGCTACTCATCTGAACTCCAGACTCATGTGTCTAGCACTCTACTTGACATGATGACTTGAATACCTAACGGGAGTGTCAAATACAGCATACTCAAAATTAACATCCTATTTCCCCTCCCCCTTTTTTTTTTTAGCTCTTCCCTATGTGACTAAGACTACGTGATGTGACAGGACATATTTCTCCTATGAATTTTTAAATCTTTTTGTGAGGCCCAAATTATCAGCCCACATTTCTATTTTATACAATTTGTGTTTATTCCTTATGAATAGACCTCAACAGAGTCATCTCAACCATCAGAGAAGTTCTAAGACAGTCAGTTTGACATGAAACAGGGCCTGATTCTGGGCTCTGTCCTTCATAAGCTTCCTTGGCTCCTACATAAATCCATCTTCTTCTGCCCCATCGAAGGGCTATAAGGGTGACTGAGGTGGACCTGTTTGCCAGCTCACCAGCTATCTCCTAAGGTTCTTTTCCCAGGGGCAGTGAATGTAATTATATTTGCATAATTAATACAAGCCACTCAGGTAATTTTTCTTCCAATAATTAAAAACTGCTGTAGAGTCATTAGCTTTTCTACCCACAACCGTAGAACAGATAAGCGTACTTTTCAGAAATTCTGTGAACAGGCATTCTATTATGAATGTTGCAGCCCCTGGCCCAAAGCTTGCTATGCTTTGAGTAAACTCTTGAGTAAATGGTAACCACAGTTGTTGTTGCAAATGATGATGCTTCTGATGATGATAATTGAGGACATTAACAATGATCCAGAACAGGGAAATATGCTGGAACCTCAATTATCAAAACATACCCGTGACATTGCAAAATGGATGCATGTTGTACAATTTGCCACGGCTCTTCTAGTGAGGAACATATATTCAGTTAGGGCTAGCTGGGAGAATAATTCCATTGAATATTGCATTTATGATTAAATGAGGTTTGTAATTGTGTATAAAGTCTATATAGGAACAAAGTATGAATTTCACCAGTATTTTACCTGTTAAAAGTCACTATTTAAAAAAATGTTTTTATTGCTGTATAAATCATACATATTTGTGGGGGGTACCATGAAATGTTCCAGTGCACACTACATTGTCTAATGTTCAAGTCAAGGTAAGCACCTTTGTCACCTCAAACATGTATTCTTCTTTTGTACCATTATCATTACACCTTTCCTAGCTTTGAATGTGTTAACACTATCACTGTGCTATTGTGCAAAAGCACAGCAAAACTTTGCACTCCTCTCTGAACATAACTTCCTACCTGTGGTCCAGACCTCCCCCTTCCCTCCCGATTCCCTGTTCTTTCCAGGTTCTGGTAACCGCTATTCTATTCTCAACTTCTCTGAGCTCGACTTTTTGAGATTCCACCTAGGCGTGAGATCATGTCTTTCTGTGTCTGGCTTTCAGTTCTTGGTTACTGTGAATAGTGCATTAAAAAACATGAGAATATATTCTTTGATACACTAAATAAAAACCTATCATCTTTAAACAGCTTTAACAGAACTATAAGTCACTTCGGGTATTTTTTTAAAATTGCACTACCATTTGAATATTTATTGCATCTCCCTGGATATCCGATAACCAGGTTACCTTTCCAGGTAGCTGTGAGGGATGGACAATACACAGTAGCCACAACTGGTTTCTTTCTGTCTCTGTGTAACAAGAACTCCTGGATCATGTTCTACAGATTGTATGAAATAGGAATCAAAGCATCTGTTTCCAGGGACTGAAATGATGTCAACATACTTTGAAACCCCACAATCCATTTATATTTATATGTATCGTACACTTAAAGATGATCTTTAAAAAGACAGACTTTCTTCATATTTTATCCCTAACTTACAATATTTATCATCATCATTATTCACATTTGAGTAGCATTTAATTTTGCTTCACTACAGATTTCTAAATGTTCCTTGATAAATTTTTGTTCTAAATGCAGGGAAAAACTGTTTCCATTTTATTTCTGATTGTATCTATATACTGAAATATAGCTACCTTTAATTAGATTAAATGATTTAAAAGTATTTTTAGATGTGTTCACATATTCTTATTTAATTTAGATAACATTTGGAAGTATTGGGCTGGTCAAATTTTGGAGAAGGAAATTTCATAGAAGGCAAATGTACTTTTGAAATCTGATACTTTATAAAAACCATATAAATTAGATGGTTCTAATATTACCTCTCATTCTTTTTCATGTATCAGTAGCATTTTTTAAATTGAAAATGATTTATCATTAGGTAAAATGCCCTTGCTAAGTTTTAGAATATCATTTACTGATTTGCTTTCTATTTTTATCACTAAAACTTATTGCTTCCTTTCTAATTGCTCTCACAAGGTACAATCTATGCGGTTTATTACTGAAACTGTGGATAAAAGTAGACAGTAGCCAAGGACGCTGGGGTAATCATTGTCAATGGAAATTAATGTCATTTTGCGTTGTAGTCATTTTGCACATGTAGTAACACTCGGACATCAGCACTTAGCGTATTCGCATGTTGCCTTTTTGGTTTATCCTTTTTCCAATCTAATGATGACTAATAGTTATAATCAGCAGTTGCTGAAACCATAGGAGTCAAAATTGGTCCTCAGTCCTACTTTACAACACCCTAACTACATGACCTTGGATAGGTTAGCAACTTCTGCTAACTTCCGTTGGCCTTTGTAAACAACAACTACAACAGTAATTCCTATCTCCCATGGTTGTTCTGAAAGTTGCATCTATGCAACACATTTGGCAGAGTCCATTGTATAAGATATTTAGAAACTACTAGGTATAATTCTACACTACTAATATTTATAACTTTCCTTTCCCCTCTTCCTCTTATCTTCCTTTTCTAGAGTGTCTTTGTGAAAATAGACTAATTTTTTTGTATTTACCTAAAAAATGTTTTAAATTATTTGTCCCTATACAAATTAAGTCATGCAGTGGTTTGTGAAATATTAAACTCTATACCAATCAGGGGTACACATTTTATTAAATATAGTGGATATAGGTTCTTCCAAATATTAAATTTTATAAGTAGTTTTTTTTCATCAGTTAGTATAATTTTTTAAAGTTGATATTGCCTGAGGCAGGAAATTTATTTATTTTAATTTTTAAAAATTTTTGCAGCACTGGGGATCAAACACAGGGCCACACACATGTAAGGCAAGCACTGTGTCACTAAGCTATATCCCAAGTCCAGTATAAAACACTTTAGAAACAATTAACACCTTCTGGCTGATGTAAGAGGAGGGAAACTCACATGGCTATGAGAACAAATTAGGAAAACTTTGGTAATTCTACAAACAGTATGGCTAAATGATGCTATTTCTTTTTTCTTTTCTTTTTTTTTTTTTTGACAGAGGGAATCAAGTTTTATTGAGTTTTTCACATGCCTTTCTTTGCTCTGACACTTAATTGTATACGTGGGTGCTGGGTTTGAACCCATGTACTTGCGCATGCCGGGCAATCACTATAACTGCCAAGCCACCCCTCTAGCCTAAAAGATGCTATTTCTTAGAATATTTAGAAAAAATAACTGAAAATCTTAAATCGAGAGTTAAAATTCTGCCTTCTCTGTATCTAGAATAAAAAACATAAATTCACTTTTCAAAGGAAAGTATGTTTTTCCCCCTCAAATGTGTCCTTTAATGTAAGTTAGAGAATCATAGTAAAGTCGTTTGCATTTGAAATCTACCTTTTCAAAGTGTGGGGAAGCTTTGCACACCCAGCCTAGGAGCTACGTTTCTGTTCTTCAGTCTCCAGTTGTGATTTTGAAGCAAACAGCTGTGGTTGGTTCGAAGCAGTTGCTGGTGACCATTTTGACTGGATATGGAGCTCCCAAAGTGATCTTTCTGATGAGTTTAAGCAACAGGCCCCCTCTGAGGATCATACTTTGAACACAGCTGAAGGTAAGTTTCAGGCAAGGCACTAACTACTTGTATTTACTGTTCAGCCAGCCTTTAGATGGGAAAGAGAAGCAAATGTGTTCTGTGACACCACAGCCATCAGTAGGACAGTTGAAGATTGCCCATTGTGGCTTGCTGTCTGCATGAAAGCCTTGCTTTATGGGTGGTATGGATGGGGTATAAATATATTTTGGGCTGAATTATCCAAAGTTATCAATTTTTTATATTATTTCAGTATTTTTGTAAAAGCAAATTTGATTAGCAATCACTATTGATTTTTATATTCTTATATAGTTAAAATTTTAGTTGTACACTAAATGTACTCAGTGTAGGGTTAAGAGACATTTGCGTCATTGTAAATTCCAGCAGGATAACTAATGATTTGTTTTGTGTCCCAATAGGCCATTTTATGTTCATTCTGAAGAACAGCAGCAGCTTGACCCAAATTGCTCAACTCCGGAGCCCAACTTTCAGCCAGACAGGGTCTGGATGCACACTTTCATTCTGGTAAATATCAAACGATCATCAATTACCCTAGCGGCCCAATAGTTGCAACAATACTCCTGAACTTTTTAACTGCTGAGGTTTTATTTTAAAAACAGCAATTGTAGTAAGTTCACATAATTTTCATTTTACTTAGGAAGGAGCCTGTCACAAGTATTTTTTTTTTCCTATGACAGGGACTCTTTGCCTCCACCAGTGGATTATAATTTAATTAAGACTCTTCCTCTGTTCTCTGCAAGCTCCCTGAGAAAGGCTCCCAGGGATGTGAGAGCCATAGAGAATGCACCTCAGCAGATAAGCTCTTCCAAACAGGCAGCAGGAATTACTGCAGGATACAAAGGTGTCTCTTATGACAACCAGTTACTAAATGGGTCTTGACAAAGCAGAAGGGTCCAAAGGGTGGATATTTAGGGTATCCCATAAATTATGCCTGCTTCTTGTGCTTGCTTCTTTTTCCCAGGTTTTATAACTATGGCCAGTCAGTGGGAGCTGTTCAGTTGCGGCTACACATGGCCAACTCTGGTGACTCTACAGTACTCTGGAAAGTGCTATACAACCAGGGCAGCCAGTGGACCGAGCAGAGTGTTCAGCTGGGGCGCCTGACGGGCCCCTTCTACTTGTCGCTGGATAAAGCCAGTCTTGGCATTTATGATGGGGTCTCAGCTATTGATGACATCAGATTTGAAAACTGCACCCTTCCTCTCCCTGCGGAGAGCTGTGAGGAGCAACATCACTTCTGGTGTCCACGCACCAGGGCCTGCATAGAGAAGCTTCAGTTATGTGACCTGGTAGATGACTGTGGTGACTATAGTGACGAAGATGACTGCGGTAAGATTGTTGGCATTTCTTTGTTTTATTGCTTTTGTTTCTGGCCTCTCATTTTGAGACTGGTGACTTTGACTAGCTCACTATTTTTTTTTCTTTAGTCCATCAATCCAGTGCCCCTATGTATAGATTCCTAGTTAATGAATATTATAAATATAATTAATTATTCAGGGATAGCAGCATTTATTAAGGAGATTTATTCACTAGATCCTAGGGATACAACGGAAAAATCCAGTTACACAGAATCTCTGCCTCCATGGGGCCTACAGTCTAACTGAAGAGATAAATATTCTAATATTCATAAAGAAATATAAAATATCAGCTCTGCCAGGAGGTATGAAGAGGGGTGCTGTGATTTTAGGTAGTAATAGGATTTGATTTTCCATAGGCGATGATGTAGCTGAGATTCTAGAAAGAAGTCAAAACATATTCAAAGCCCTGATGTGTGACTGCAAGACAAGGTGTATGGGTGCAGAGAGGAAAAGAGGAAAGAGAAGAGATTGGGGTGTGGGGGAGGCTCAGTTTGCAGATTTGTGTAGTCTGAGCTAAGGAAGTCTGCTTTGTTTGAAAGTTTTTAAGAAGGTAAATAATTGCAAACTGGTACAGCCGCTTTGGAAAGCAGTGTAGAGACTCCTTAATAAATTAGGGTTGGATCCACCATTTGACCCAGCTATCCCTCTTCTGGGTATTTTCCCAGAGGAGTTAGAATCAGCACATTATAGTGACACAGCAACATCTATGTTCATAGCAGCTCAATTTTCAATAGCTAATTTATGGAACCAACCCAGATGCCTCTCTCTGAATGAATGGATCCTAAAGCTCTGATATATATATAATGGAGTTTTACTCGGCTATTATAAACAATGATATTGCATCCATTGAAGGTAGATGTATGACGATGGAGAAATCATGCTGAGCAAAGTTAGCCAAACCCCAAGAGTCAAAGGCCGAATGGTTTCCCTCACTTGTGGAGGCTGAAACTAAACCCAGGCTTGGGAGTAAGGTAGACAAACATAGAATTAGAAACATAGAATGTATTAGAAACATGTATTAGAAACATAGAACAAAATTGCAATATGTTAATATTTATGAGATACATTTGCAAGATACTGCATAAGGTATTTGAACATGCTATACTGCATGCCTGTACAAAAAGGTAAATATTTAATCCTTTTGTCAAATATTTTGAAGAACAACAAGGGATATTAGGAAGGGAGGAGAAGGGGAAATGTTGGAACAGAGATAAAGCAAGGTACATTGTTAGCATTTATAAGTATGTCACTGTATATCCTATAGTCATATGTATAAAAATATTCTTCATAGGTATAAGAATTATGTCACTGTACTTGGGTTTTTTAGGAAAAATATAGGACCCAAAAGAAAGGCAAGGGTTCAGGGGACAGGAGGAAGGAGGTAGACAGGTCGAGGTGGGGGGATGTTGAACAAATTGTATTGCTGAATTGTGTGCATCTAGGAATATGTTAGGAATATGTGACAACAAATCCCATCATTATGTAAAACTATAATGCACTAATAAAAATAAATTAAGAAAAAGAGGGTGGGTTTGAAATAAAAATTGGCAGGTTTTAGTATGTCCCTGTGGGCATGATATAATGATTAGAGCAGAGTGGATTTCAGACCCAGCAAACTACTCTTGCAGTAGCCTATAGGAGAGTAGTTGGCAGTGAATTGTGTTGACAGGGAAGGAGATGGGGCAGGGGGTGAGGCATAAGGGAAATATTTAGGAGGGACATTTGATTATTTTGGACCCTTAATTCTTTTGACTCTAGGTAGCATGGAGTGGGGTATTAAAAATCAGTGCTGGTGTCTTGTCTAAATTATAAAAAGTTTTTGTTATTTGATGATTATGTGGGTCATACCTAGCTCTAGTAATGCACTTACTTCTGAAAATGAATCAAAAGCTAATAATATTTTATTTTAATTTAAAAAACATGTCAGAAAAGTTCACATGTTTTCTTGGGCTTAAGATTCATTGTCTAGAAATGACAACAATTTTTAAATTTCAAGCTATGTGTTTTGGGAAGCAGATTATAAAACAAGGTAGAATCATAGGCTGCTTGGTACCTTACCGGAAGCATTACTTTAAGAAATTTCCATATAAATTGTTGTAGAGGGCTTTGCATGTATGCAAACTTTGATACATATATTATCAAAGGCATATTGAAGTCAAGCATATTAAAGCCAGAATTACCATGCATCTCATGCAATTTATACAACTAAAGTTTGAAATGTTTGAGTGGATTGCATTAATATTGATAATTTTAACAATGACCATCGTAAGAAGTGTAACTTGCCCTAGAGTTAATTTAGTTTTGGAAATTTGGAAAGCCTTTTTATCTTTTTCAAGTTCTGTAAACCCTAAATGTTGATCTGCTGCTAAAAAAAAATAAGTGAATTATCCCTCAAATTTCCCGTTCTAGGAATATGCGAGAACAAACACACCATCCAATTGCTTCTTGTGATTAGGTATTTGGGAAAGGAAATAATGGTGACAAAGTCACCACCGCTTTGCATGAAGGCATGTGACTTTTTCACATGGCATGCACGGGATGACCTGAAACCCAGGCTGTGTTTCCCGAAACATGTTTAGAGATGAGGTTTTTCTTTGAAGGGGGAGCTAGGCACATTCCCTTTGAAGAGCGAGTGTGTGGTCGGTGTGAAGACAGACAATGTTAAAGTCTGTTGGCTTCAGTGCCAGTTTTATGTCAAAAACTCAGCAACTTGACATTCTCCTTCTGCTCCACCGCAGAAGACAGACACCTGGAGGGTACATTGCATGTCCCCAGTTCATGTCACAGCTGGGCTTGATTAGTCACAAGTGAGGAAATATCAAATGAAAGCTCATCTCCCGTTTGACATTTTCCCACTTGCTTCCCTTCATTAGGTCTAAGCGCCTGCTCTGCGGTTTTCAGAGCCAGATGATTTGTTCTCGCTTGGCTGCTTTTATTCACATACGCTTTTATTTATTGTTTCAGGGTATTTGTTCACCTTTGGCACTAAGTACCATTACAAAGATGAATTGCTAAAGGACAGATGACATTTTTTTAAAGTATTAACTTATGCAAATGAAGCTAAAATGTGGAACTACCTGTAAATTCTAAATCCCATCCCCTCAGCCCAAATACTGTCAAATGCACATTTTATCCCATTTAGTCTAAAGCAAATACTTGGTGTCAACAAAATCCTCAGGCCATGAAAAATGAACATGTTCCTGTATTACCCTGGAATTTGAGGTAGCACATTTAATTGGTAAGGGGCTAGTCAATTCCTTTTCAGTTGAAATTGTTCTAGTGGCTGAAGGAAGTTAAAAGTTTAAAAGCCCAGGCTCAAAGCAGCTTCAGAGTAGTGAAAGGAAAGGTAACTAATGATGAGACCCAGCAGAGAGTAAAAAGGCACTGGATGTAACATCAGGTGCAGAAACAGGGCCAGTGTTTTGGACACGTAAGGGAGATAGTGCATGCTGAGGTAGGATGCAGTTTTAATTTGGGGAGGAGAATAAAGTTTAGATTAAAGGAAGGTGTATTAAAGGGTTTTGAAGAGAGGAAAAAATGGTAATACTGCCCTTGTAGGATTGTTATTCTGGTACTGGTATTTAGGGACCTTGAGGCTTGGGGTGGATGTAACTTAAGAATTTTTTTAGGGTAAAGTTTGGAAAACACCTATGTCAGAATTATCTTTTGTATTTGTTAAAAATTTGGATTTGTGAGTTTCACTCCATATCTAAGAAGCTAGTGGGGCGTTTTACCATGAACTAAGCAAATTTGCCACAAGCTCCCGGTGTTTCTTAAATATTGAGATTCGTGAAAGTATGATTGTTCTTGGCTTTATTGGAATTACAAAGGGAGCTTATATAAAAATCCTGATTATGGCTTTACTACTTTCAGCAACTGAATCATCTCTGGGCTTTGGTGCTTGTTCATTTTTAACGCTTCCTAACAATTAGAATGTTTAGTTGAGTTTGAAATGTACTGAGCCAGAAATTTCTTACTGAACCAGCCATGAAATCATGATCATTTGCTTGGAGTGATGTTAACAGAACTGGAAGACGTAGGGGCATAAACATTTAGAAAACAATGACCCAGGGAACTTCATCTTCAGTTCCTAGAAGGTTGTCATTTGCTGTATCATCTAGCATTTATTCACTTTTTAAAAACTAATGCTACATTTTAAAATTAAAATAGCTTGCCTTTGCATAGCAAAAATATCAATCAGCATTGTTTATCGTATTTATTTTTGTCCTTCATTAACTCTTGCTTTCATTCAATGTCAATTTCAGCCCCTGAACTACAGTGTGATTTTGAGAATGGAATTTGTAATTGGGAGCAAGACACAGAAGATGACTTTGATTGGACCATGAACCAGGGTCCAACTTCAACATTTAACACCGGGCCAAAGAAGGACAACACTTTGGGCACAGTTAAAGGACATTATCTGTATATAGAATCTTCAGAGCCACAGGTTTTCCAAAACAATGCTGTTTTACTCAGTCCCATCTTTAATGCCACTGATACAGAGGGCTGCATCTTCCGCTTGCACTACCACATGTTTGGAAAGCGCATTTATAGGCTGGCCATCTACCAGCGAATCTGGAGTAACTCAAGGGGACAGCTGCTGTGGCAGATATTTGGGAATCAAGGTGACAGATGGATAAGAAAACATCTCAACATTTCCAGCCAGCAGCCTTTTCAGGTACGGATAATAGTTTCCATAAAGTGTATTTGAAGCAGAATGAGGAAGCAGTGTGAAAGATCACTATAGTCCTGAGTTAAAAGCTAGTGGAAATTGATCAGTTACTTTGACACACATTTATCATTTAATGAGGAGTATACCAAAGCTCTTTAAGTAGCCATGCTCCCTGACTACCCTCAATAATGTATGATCGGAATTTCTAAAGATGAACCCATGGCATTGAAAATAGCTACAGTTTTCTTCAACTTTATGTACTTGATCAACTGAAATGAAAAATCTGTGAGAAAGAAGTGAGTTTTGCACAATCTCTGAGATTCTACAAAAATCAGAGGCTTATAAATCTATTATTTTCAATACTTTATTTGACATTTTAACTTTTTATAGGTAAACAACTGAAATCCAGGCAGAGTGCATGAATGCTTTGTTCAAAAATTGCAGCTTCTTTGCGGAACATCTAAGGTTTAAGCCTAGGTCTCCTTAGTGATGGTGGAATATTTTTTACTCCAAATATCATCTGTCTTTACCTAAAAGCCAAATTTTTCACAGTTAATTTAAACGCATATGCAACTTTCACAGTTTTAAAAAAGGTGTGTGTGTGTGTGTGTGTGTGTGTGTATTGTATGTATGTGATATGTTTGATTTTTTTTTTTTTTTTTTTTAAGCAATTCCCCAAAGTGGGTCAAAGATCCTTTCTGCCATTTTGAAGAAAGCCCAGAGAGGTTATTTCTCTTTGGGCAAGTATCTTAAGAACATCAGAACCAGAACTAAGACTCAAACTGTTTCTACATAATTGTCGTTCATTGCCTTCCCAATGTACTGTATGACTTTAACTTGCAGGTGTCGAATATATGTTCTTTTTTGCATTTAGTCAAATAGATCTGCATATTATATGGTGGGGTGGGACTTCTTACCTATGCTTGGCTAAATGTTCTGTTTGCATGTACAAAAATTCTTTCAGTTACCCAAATTTAAAGTGCTGACTCTGAAGGTTGTAATCTAATTAACAGGTTTGTAGCCAAGAACTTACTTAGCTCCAGGCTTCATTTCGAGAGGTTTTAACTACTGTAGATGTACGTTGTACGTGATTCAGTCAGCAAAGAGCACATTAGAAATGGTGATTTCTCCAGGGAGACATAAGCTGTAAGCATGGAAATTAAGCTGCCACATGTAGGGTGGTATCTTTCTGTTTAGCCCCAGCACGTGTAAGATGCATGTAATTGTGTAAAATGAAATTGAAGGTTTTTTTTTTTAACTTTTATTTAATAATGGCTCATCTACTTCAAATTGATTCTTAATGTCTAATCTGGTCCTTGTAATTTGGATCACACTAGTATTTAGTGGATCAACTCTTCTTATGGTATTTACTCAAGAATTAGTTTCCAAGAGAAAATCAAATTTACAGCAAAGCAGCTTCACACCCAGATAAACATGAAACTAACAACAGACTCCTTCCGTCATGAATGTAAACATAAAAATGGATTTGAACCCACCCGGGGTTGTGTGTTCTGTTAGCCTTTGATTTTAAATGAAATTCAGGCCTGAAACGATGAAATTAGAGATTCTGCGTGCTGTATGGATGAATCATTCAAGTAGTAAAAAGGGCCTCAATTTATGCAGCAAGATAGTTTTCTTCCATTGAGAACTGGATACTCTATTTCTACCTAAAAAGAGTCGAGGCAGCAGCCAACACCTTATTTAACTGTAGTATTGTAAGAGAACTTACCTAGCGTTATGCCCAGCATTCTGTGTTTACTTTAAAGAAATATCCAAAGATTTTTCAGGATCATTCATTTAAAGTGAAATAAATATGATAGGACTAGAGGCTAGATTCTGGGTCCAAGAACTGTTTTTATTCATTACTGTGAATTGAGATAACCCATCAAATCTCTTGTATGTGGCATGGTCAGTTAAAGCCTCAGCAAATGGTGACATAAAACTTTGTTATAAATTTCTAACTAAGTTTTAGTATAAGATTTATTGAAGTACAATTGATAGGTAAAAAGCAACATCTATCAAAAGTTTTGAAACCTTCAAAATGGTTGTATGTTTTCATTATGTTGATTGCATCAGTGCTAGGAAAATGCAAATCAAAGATAATGAAAAATATACTTCATCTTCAAAAATTTTCTAATGCCCATTTATTTTTCATCCCTCTGTTCCATTAATAACCACTGAACTGCTTTATACATTAATTTATACACCCTAAACTTTTATTTAAAAGAAATTACACTGTATATACTCTTTTTTGCTGTGATTTATTTCATTCAGCTCAGTTATTCTGAGATTCATTTGTGCAATAGTATGTGTGAGTTACTCATTTGGGTAAAGCACAATTTATCCATTAATTCATTGATTGATATCTAGACTATTTCTAGTTTGGGTTATTTTAAATAAATCTGCTATGAACATTGTGTATATGTCCACCTACCGCATTTTTCTTTGTGTGAATAACCAGGAGTAGGATGGCTGGGTCATATGATAAGCTTAACTTTTTTTTTTAAAGTATATTAGGAAATCTAATATTTTCTTTCTTTTTTTTTTTTT
>PVKS010024114.1:0-31479 GCA_004027875.1 Aplodontia rufa | reverse complement strand
TTAAGATGGCGGCTGGCAGCTGGCCAAGCCAAGTCAGCTGACCTCGTGCTGCTCCTGGTTCGTATGCTTGCAATATCTGACTACCTAGAGACAACCAATAGGAGCCAGCAGCAGAGTTTTCTTCCTCGTAGCAACAACCTACTGATTGGGTTACCTGCCCTATATAAACAGTGTAACTTCCTGAATAAAGAGAGAGCGCGTGAGAGATCTCCACAAGCAAGCAACAAGCGTGTGCGTGTCGTTATTGCCGCTTTTCGCCGGTCGAACGCGGCAATCAGAGGCCACCCTGGGCTGTGTATGTCATGACCTGTAAGCCAGCTTCTTGTATACTATTCCCAAATAAATCCTTCACTTGAATATTTTGCCTTCTATATTTTTATTGCAAGAAGACAAGGCTACTTCCTCCTGGGTCCTACTCCACTATCTTCATTCTGTGTCCTCACATGCTGGAAGCTACAAGACAGTTTTTCCATGCCTCTTTAACAAGGCCACTGATCCCAGCCACAAGTGGTCAACCTTCCAAAGGCCCCACTTCCAAACACCATCATTTTGGGGGTTCGGATGTAATATGTGAATTTCAAGGAAGCATAAATATTTAATGCATAGTAGCAGCTGTTTGGGAATGTGGAACATGGAAACCTTGGCTCCCGTGAGAAATTGAAGCTACCTGTCCTGGGTATATCTCCCAGTGATTCCTACTCAGTTTAGTGTTGGGGCCAGCAGAGTGAGTTCCAGGGTTATTTTCTGACCCTCCTTATTTCTATATCACAGTAAATCAGGTAGCCTTCTAGAATGTTGGCAGATGCCAGTCAGGTGATGTGTCCAAAGGGTCTAAATGGGAAATGTGAGATGTGGGAACTGGAAAATATGAATTCCATCAATGGGGACAGTCTGCATGAGGTTCTGGCTGATTGCCTTCCAAGAAAGAATGTGGGTCCAGAGCTACCAAGAGTCAGTGTGCTGTAAAAAAAAAAAAAAACAAAAACAAAAAAACCTACTCTCCACATGTGCTTTTAAAGAAGAAGAGGGTGAGAGAGTAGTGAGAGAGAGAGAGAAGGAATCAATTTTATTTATTTTTTCATCTGGCCTTCATTTCTCTGTCATTCACTTATATATATGGTGCTGAGGTTCAAACCCAGGCCCTTGTGCATGCCAGGCAAGAGCTTTAACCACTGAGCAACTGCACCAGCCTTCCCGATCTTCCCGATCTTCACATTTTTAAAATAACGTGGACTCTGTCCTATAATCCCAGTGACTCAGGAGACTGGGCAGAAGGATCACAAGTTTGATCCCAGTCTGGGCAATGTGGAAAGACTGTCTCAAAATTAAAAATAAAAGGGCCAGAAATGTAGCTCAGTGATAGAGCACCACTGACTTAAATCCTCAGTACTGGGAAGAAAAAAGAAGAAGGAAAAAAAAAACTCTTGATTTTGCCTGTTGTTAACAAATTCATTATTAAAAACCCTGCATGAACCTAATAAAAATCATCCATGAGGTGGATACAGCCATGGTTGCTACTATTACCCTGTCCTATAAGCTCTAATTTGCAGTTTTAATTCAACAAACATCTTATTATTACTCATTTTTTTACAAATTTCATTCCTACCACCTCCCTTCAAGATATTAGTCTCTTCTCCAAAATCTCACAGGTTTGGGGGTGAAGAAGGGCTGTGTTGCCCGGAGCAGGGCTCTTCAGACAATTGTGACGGATGTGAGTTTTTTGCTTTTTTTAGCAGAACTCTTGTTTTCAAATAAATCCTTCTGTAGATCTCTAGTATATAAAGCCCATAAAGGTAATAAATGGGTTCTTTTATTTCCATAGTGAAAATAGATTTTTTCCCCTGCTGATTATATAAATAATACAGAGTTGCGGGAGGAAAAAGTAAAAAATATGATACAGTATACATGAAAAGGAGGGAAAGTTCTTGAAATCATCAGTACCTTTCCTGTCATCTTCCTTTTGTGCATCTCCTGTTATGCACGCACGCACATATACATGCACACAATTTTCACAAATGGGCATATGCTGAACTTACAGTAAATATCATTTTAAATACTCATTTGAATTTTTTTTCTTCCCCCTCCCTTCCTCTCTTCGACTTTTCCTCATTTATTCATTCCCTGCTTCTCTGTCTCCACTCCTATTCGCAACATTTGCTAAGACCTAATGGGTAATTTTCTCTTTCCCTTTTTCTCACTATAATATCTATGTAAATGTTTACATGCACATCACATATCCATCCATATATCTGTGCACCTTTCTGATCTGTCTATATCATCTGTGTGACAGAGATTTTAAAAATCTATAAAGTCAATTTCGGGGGATCATTGATTTTGAAAAATGAACAAATACCCACACACATCCCTGCACGTTGCTTTTGTCACTCAAACCTGGGTACTGGCACAAAATTAGTATTTATCCACATGGCCTGCTGGGATACTGGTATATCCACCTTAGTTGATGTCTGCTTTACCAGTGCAAGGCCATGTTAAATTCTGGGTTTGGGCCATTACAAGCACACTGTCATAAGCATCCTTGTATACGAGATTTTATGTTTTGGTGAACCCTCCTGCCCAATGTGGGTAAAATCCCAGGCATGAGATATTAGGATAAAGTATAAGTTTCCAATTTTAATAAAATATACTTTCAGATTGGTTTCTAAGAGTCTAAAAAAAACTCCATGTCCATCAGCAATAAATCAGAGTCGTCTTTTCCCTGAAAGCTTACCAGAGAGAAGGTTGATAATTCATTTCAATTTTGTCAATTGGCCTTAAGCAGATAGCAAGTTATTTATGTTGCAATTCTCTGATTTCTTTTTTTTAAGTTTTTTTTTTTTAAAGAGAAGGACAGTGAGAGAGAGAGAGAGACAGAGAGAATCACCTTCTATTGAGTTTTTCACACAGACTTCATTGCTCTGACACTTAGTTGTGTACGTGGGTGCTGGGGTTTAAACCTGTGTACTTGCACATGCTGGGCAAAGTGCCGTAACCACTGAGCCACTGCTCCAGCCCGCAATTCTTTTATTTCAAGGGGTTCTGGGCATCTTCTCAGAGACTCAGCAATCACTTGGCTATACTTTTCTGTGACTTACCTAATCCCATCTTTTTAAATATAGATTTGAACATTATAGCTACTAGTTATTTACCATATGTGTTGAATTTTCTCCAGTGTACTAGTTATCTTTTGAAATTATATGTTTTGGCTTTTTCTGTGAAATTAGACATAGAAATTACTCACTTTGATTTCTTTATCTTTTGCCACATAAAATTAAAACATTGTACAGTTGGTTCTCCTATTTGTAGTTTCTATATCCATGGAATCAACCAGATATAGATTTAAATTAGTTGGGAGAAAACAATGCGTCTATCTGTACAGACTTTTACTTGTCATTATTACCTAAACAATACAGTATAACATCAATTTACATAAAATTTACATTGTATCAGACATTATAAATACTGTAGAATAATTTAATGTTTATGGGAAGATGTGTGCAAGGTATATGCAAATACTATACCATTTTATACAAGAGACTTGAGCATTTGCAGATTTGGGAGTGTGTGTGTGTGTGTATGTGTGTGTGATGGTTTAGATATGAGGTGTTTCCCAAAAACTCCTGTGTGAAACAATGCAGGAAGTTTCAGAGGTGAAATGCGTAGATTATGAGAGATGTAACCTAATCAGTGGATTAATTCTATAGGTAACTATAAGCAGGTAGTGTGTGGCTGGAGGAAGTAGGTCATTGGGAGTGTGTCTTTGAGATTTACATTTTGTACTTGTGGAACAGACCTCTCTCTCTCTCTCTCTCTCTCTTTCTCTCTGCTTCCTGGTTGCCTGGTCCTGAGCTGCTTTCCTCTACCACACTCTTCCATCATAATTTTCTACCTTATCTCCAACCCAGAGCTATGGAATCCTTCAACTGTGGACTGAATCTCTGAAACATTAGCCAAAAGAAACTTTTCCTCCCCTATATTGTTCTTGCCATGACTTTTGGTCACAGCAACACAAAGTCAACTAAAACACTGTGCATAGATATGTGTCATGGAACCAGTTCCCCTAGCATACTGAGGGATGACTGTATGTTCAATAATTATGCTTTTTTCTAACTTCTGACTCCTCTGCTTATCTAAAGAAGTTGCCCCAGGATTGCATGTATAAAATGGGTGAGCCACACAAGTAACCGTACTTGTCAGCTATTGCTGTACAACAAATTATGCTGAAATTGTGACTTAAAGCTGTAATGCTGATTATCTTACAGCTCTAGTGGGACAGAAGTCTGCATTACCTCAGCTAAGCACTCCACTTCACATGTCTCACAAGCCTGCCATCGATATCTGGTGGGGTTCCAGTCATCTCTTGGCTTCACTGAGGAAGGATCTGCTTCCAAACTCATGCATTTGTTGTGTTGGAAGAATTAGTTACTTGCTGACTATTGCCCCAAGTCCTTGACCCACAGGCCTCTCTGTAGGACAGCTCACAATAGAGCTGTTGGCTTCATCAGAGTAAGCAGACAAGAAGAACCAGAGACAGTGCCCGCCAAGAAGGAAATCCCAGTGAAAGTGACACCAATCGCTTTTGTGATGTTCTATTTTTAGAAACAAATCACCAGGTTCAGCCTAGACTAGGGAGGAGGTGTGAATACTAGGAGGGGGCAATTCTAGAAATCTGTCTGCCACAGGTATAATCACATCAGTGCATGTGCTCCTATTTGGAAAGGAAAATAGTTTTATCCTAAGGATAATGTCACATTTGGTTTTCTGTTTGTTCTATCTCTAGTCTTTACATTGAGTCAATTTATTTTTATCGTGTGTGTGTGTGTGTGTGTGTGTGTGTGTGTGTGTGGTGTGTGTGCGAGCGTGTGTGCGTGTAGTGCTGGGGATTGAACCCAGAGCCTTCACATGCTAGGCAAGTGCTTTACCACCCAGTCATCCAGTCATACCCCCAGCCTTAGTCAATTTATTTTTTGAAAAGTTATTTTTTGTTTCCTTTTCTGTGTATCAATGAACATCTCTTCAAGGACCAACATTCACTCAAAGACTGAGTTTAGGAACCACTGGATTGGAAGTTTATTTCTGATTTTCACTCTCTGCCTCACTTTTCCAGCCAGAAATTAACTTTGAAATTCAGCAGTGCTCCACAAAGTGCATTTCATCCATTACAGACGTGTCTTTATCATCTAATTAAGCAGCTTAAGATTTAGTTAGCAGAGAGTCCATAACCAACTTCCCTCTACATTCATTAAGCAGATGCCACTCAATGTGCCTTTTGATGCTGATTCATTGACTTTTTCTATTTTCATTTCAAAAAGAAAAGCTTTTAGCCTTGTGCAAACTACCTCAAAATAAACAGCTTAGCAATAGGCATGGAAATGTAAGACTCCAACAAGCCCCAATGAAATTAGATATTATATTTACACTGATATTTTCTTAGCCATTAAATGCTTGTTCAAAGCACAAAACTAAACTGGAAGGGAATTATTATGCATTTATAATTTTATTTAGTTGCACATATTTGTCCATTTGTTTATTTACAGTTCATAATAATCAGGATAGAAAGTTGTTTAGAAGCTGCTTGAAGAACCATGTAGAGAAAAGAGAATTTATTTTAATGTGAGGAGAAACACCCATCTTAAGGAGGGCTTTTGATATATTTGAAGGGAAAACAAAAGATTCATGAAACATATGGTGAGAGACATTTTATTATGAAAAGCAGCCTTTGTTCAGGGAAATCAATTATGCTACTTTAAATCATCTTAAGAGGATAACATTTGCATAATTAAACTAGCAGTATAGACATCAGATAAACACAAAGGTGACAGATTTATTTCAAAATTAAAGGAACCAGAAGCTAATAAGTCACGTTAGAGATTTTTATAAATGTGTGTTATTTTGGTATCTACAGAATACCTGAATAGCTGACCAATTAATGCTGCTTAATGCAAGCGCTCACCATTCACTATTATTTAATTTAAAAATTTTAGACCTTTTTGTTTGTTTTGTTTGTTTGTTTTAATTTTGAGACATGGCCTTGCCAAGTTGCTGAGGCTGACCTTGAACTTGCAATCCTTCTGCCTCAGCCTCCCCAGTCACTGGGATTTCAGGCATGCATTATCATGCCCAGCTTTTTCATTTAAATGTTTACAAGTTACTTGTACATTTTAGAGTGTGGATTAGATGAGTTTTGACCTCCAAAAAATCACTAGCACAATCAAGATAATGAATTTATATATCAATTCCCAGTTTCTTTATGCCCTGTGTATTTCCTCAATCACCTTCACTCCCACTATCCCCGGACAGTCAACCATTAACTTTCCAACATTGCAGATTGGTTTTCATTTTCCAGAATATTTCATAAATGGAATTATTCAATATGTATTCTTTGTTACCTGGTTTCTTTCACCAGCACAATTTGGAAAGCAGGATTTTGGCAACATGTCAGGTGAGCTGACACAGACATTTCTCCAATTACACCAATATAGAAATAGTGGATAAAATAAAACAAAAATAATTTTGAAAAATACACAGCTAAGCCTCTGGTGAGGTGAGCTAGGAAATTCTGATCAATATTCTTGGTGAGGAAAACTATAGAAGCTAAATAAAATACTAAAATTAAAACATTTATTGGAGGCTCCAGATTGCTAAGAAGGTAGAGAATGATGGGACGATGACAGGGGAGGATGGTTCTCTATAAGCTGGGACCAACAAAGGCTGCAAAAGAGGAGTGAGTGACTGACTGAGAGCGATAAGCAGACAGGCTTTCCATAGGATGTAGCTCAAATCACTTTGCTTCTTGGACCTGTTCTGAAGCGATCCTGGATTGGTATTAACAAACAAGATGCAGATAAGAACCCCTTAGACTTTGAATTATTTCTTTAAAGAACTTTGCAAAAATAACCAATAAATAGTAAGCAAACCAAGAGGAAACAATTATAAGAACAAAACAGAGCAGAAGTAATTAACTGTGGAAATGTACTCACAGAGATTCATTTATTGAGCTACTAGCAGAGATATCTTTAAGGTAACAAGGCTTGCTAATGTCAAGGAGAAAAAAATTAAGACTGGAAACCTTGACAGAGAACTTGAAATTGCAAAATAGAAAAAAATGTGATTTTTGAAAATTGTCATATTATATTGCACATATTTATAAGGTAAATTGTGATAGTTCAATACAAGTATACAATGTGTAGTGACCAAATCAGGGTAATTAGCATTTTCATTTCCTTAAACATTCCTTTGTGTTGGGAATTTGCAAACACCTCTCTTCTAGTACTTTATAAAATATATCATAAATTGGTGTGAACTATGTTATAGAATACTGATACATATTCCTCCAACTGTAGGAAAAAAAGAAATTCTCACATGCAAATTAATCAAAATAAAAAGCTCCCAATAAGTGGATTAAATAGTAGAATAGACACAACTGAAGAGAGAATTAAGGACTTAGAAGGTCAGAATACCCAAAATAAAGCATAGGAAGACAGAAGGAGGTAAACACAATAGAGCAGAGGAAAAAATCATAAAGGACACAACAAAAAAGAGTGCTAACACATGTATGTGGCATCCCAGAAGTAAAGAAGAAAGAATGCAGCACAAAGCATAGTCAAAGAGAAAATGTCTCAAAAGTTTCAAAAGTTGATGAAAAATGTCAAGGTACAGATCAAATCCCTTTGAACCTCAAGCACAAAATTACAAAACAAAACAAGAACCCAAATCAAGATAACAGCATGAAAATAAAACACTTAATGTATTATTTGAAAAAAAGTCAAAAAGAAAACTTTTAAAGTGACCAGATTAAAAAAATAAATGTTCTTGAAATAAGTAAAAACTAGACTTAGCAGTTGAATTTTTTTTTTAAGTGAGATGGAGAGAATGAGAGAGAGAAAAAGAGAGAATCAATTTTACTTACTTTTCCATCTGGCCTTTGTTTCTCCAACACTTAGTTGTGTATGTGGTGCTGGAGTTTGAACCTAGGTCCTTGTGCATGCCAGGCAAGTGCTCCAACTGCTGAGCCATCACTCCAGTCTCACAGCTGAATTCTTAATGGAAACCGTGGAAGAAACCTAAACTGCAATGCAGTATTGACAATGAAATAAGATAATCTTTTACAAAACCATCACTAAAAGATCATCACTTATTGGCATAGTGGCACATGCCTATAATCCCAGCTACTAGGGAGGTTGAGGCAGGAAGATTGCAAGTTCAAGGCTAGCCTCAGCAACTTAGCAAGATCCTGTCTCAAAATAAAAAATAAAAATGAGGTGCTGGATTATGGAAACAACCCAGATGTCCCTCACTAGATGAATGGATCCAAAAATTGTGGTACATATATACCAAGGAATTTTATACAGCAATTAGAAACAATGATATTGTAGCCTTTGACGGTAAACAGATGGCTATGGAAGAAATTATGCTGAGTGAAATCAGCTTAATCCAGAGAACCAAGGGTCGAATGTCTCTACTCATCTGTGGAGGCTGGATCTAGACCCTGGCCATTGAGAAAGGTGGTTTATTATCATGTGTTAAATCCAGATAAGGTGTAATGTTATATAACCTAATACTTTTTTAGAGATATTGTGGAAAGGGGAAGGGAGGGATAAGGGGGGGGGGCTCTCCTGGGGGTAAATCTAATACCCGGAATCTATTCACATTTTATATTATTTTGTTAAAAACTTGTATGGTTGTACAATAATAAATTCCTCAATAAAAAATGGGGTGCTGGAGCAGTGGCTCAGTTGTTAAAACGCTTTCTTGGCATGCACAAGGATCTGGGTTTGAACCACATATACAACTAAGTGTCAGAGAAATGAAGACCAGATGAAAAATTAAACAAAACTGATTCTCTCTCTTGCCTTCTTTCTTTAAAAACAAAAATAAAAAAGGCTAGGGTGGTGGCTCAGTGGTATAGCACCATTGAGTTCAATCCCCAGTACCAAAAAAGAAAAAAAAAAAGAAATATTACTGAAATGCCTTCCTCTAATAAGGGAAATGAACCCTGAAGGAAGGTGTGGGCTACAAATAGAAATAGCAAACAAATAGCTAAACATGTTGGTAAATCTAAATGAGATTTGACTATTAAAAATAAGGTTCTAGATTGGGAAGAGAAGTGATCAGCAGGAAGGGAAGGGGAGAGTAAAGTTTGAGCAAAGTATATTATAAGCATGTACAAACATGCCACAATGAAGCCCAGTGTTCTGTGTAATTAAAATGCACTAGAGGGACTGGAGAGGTGGCTCAACAGTACAGCATTTATTTGGCCTGCAAGTGGGCCAGAGTTCCATCTCCAGCACCACGTGTACAACTAACTGGAAGAAAAACAAAACAACAACAGATGAAAAATAAAATTAACACACTCTCTGTATCTAACATATATATATATGCATATATATATATATGTATGTATATATGTGTGTATATATATGTATGCATATACATTGTGTGTGTATATATGTGTAAAATGCACTAGAAAGAAAGAGAGACAGACAGACACATACTAGGGCAGGGCTGTAGCTCAGTGGAAGAGCACTTGCCTGGCATGCAGGAGACCCTGGATACAATTCCCAGTAACACCACACACACACACACAGGATGTAACTACTAAACTACTACTAGCTAGTAAACCACTTATCTATTTTAGACCATTAGCAAGGGGAAAAAAAGGAGTAAGGAAAGTTTGAGGATGTCAGAAGAATCTGGAAAGGTAGAAAAGTTAAATATATATATATATATATATATATATATATATATATATATATATGAAGTAACTAGAAACATAAAATGTAATATTAGAAGTAAGCCTAGGGGCTGGAGCACTGGCTCAGCGAGTGCTTGCCTGGCATGCATGAGGACCCAGGTTCAACCCCAGCACCACATACACAACTAAGTGTCTGAGAAACAAAGGCCAATGAAAAAAATAAATAAAATTGATTCTCTCTTTCTTCATCTCACTCACTCTCTCTTGCTTTAAAAAAGAGAAGGAGACGGAGAAAGAGAATTAAACTTAAATAGATGGCTTGGGTTGTAGCTCACTGGCAGAGTGCTTGCCTAGCATACTTGAGGTGCTGGATTCAATTCTGAACACTGCATAAAAAATAAAGGCATTCTGTTCATCTACAATTAAAAAATTTAAATAAAAAAGAAGTAAGCCTAAATATAGCAGTAATAACAACAGCGTCAAAAGATTTAAAATATCAGTAAAATATATAGACTTTCCGATTAAAATCTTTAA
Source organism: Aplodontia rufa (assembly GCA_004027875.1). NCBI lineage: Eukaryota > Metazoa > Chordata > Mammalia > Rodentia > Aplodontiidae > Aplodontia > Aplodontia rufa. The sequence continues at coordinate 21,254 of PVKS010024114.1, read as the reverse complement.
ATCCAACCATATTATATTTATAAGAAGCACAAAACATAATAAGAAAAGGTCTTTAAAGAAAAGACAGAAAAAATTCTATTGGGACAAGAATAAGAAAAAAAGTAGCTGCAGAAATAAATTTGGTCATTCATCTTCTGCATTGAGCACTTCCCATTAAGATGGTCTTGGCATTGTCCTTAAGACATTCTAGGAAGGTCCAGGAAGAGCTGCACATGGGGCATTGCCCAAGTCCCTGCATATTTCCATCTCTGTGTAATCCAGAAAAGAGGTTTGGTATCCTGAATTCTCCAGGGTCAAGCTCAGGGCCACACATTGGTTCATACTGACAGGAATAACTGGTCTCCCTTCCTGATGCTCAAGTAGTTTGGTGCTGCGTAGCCTCCGTGGAGGCCAGTTTCTGAGGCTGAGGAGCAAGCTTGGTTTATGGAGAAGCAGTAACATCTAGGACCAACCAAAACTTCGTGCAGGGACCATTTGATGAAATTTGAATTCATCTGGTTGGCTCTAGCCTAAATCTTCACTGAGGGACTTTAGTGGGACCTGGTGAGCACAGGAACACTAGTCAGGAATTATGAGAGCTAGCTAACTGGCTGTGTGACCTCAGGCAACACATACCAAAAAAGGGTGATAGAACTAGTTAATTTCCAGTGCCCCTTTCAGGTAATTTTGTGACATAGTAACCCTGATGAAGGCAGAAAAGTTTAGAAGATGGCAATGACTAGTTTTGGCCTTGAACAAGTCATCCAACCTTCCTAAGTAATAGCCTGCTATTTCCCAAAACAAGAGAAATAATCTCTCTGACTTTGAGAGTGGTTTTGAGGGAAAAAAATTGAATATACACACATAGGACTTTGTCTGCCACATGATAGGCAGGGTCACAACATACAGTTGGAAAGGTTGTGTACTGTACAACCCTGGACATGACATTTGTTCAGACTGTGAGGAAAATGGCAATCCCTGGAAGTTGTGAAACACCATGTCCTAGGTCATGGACATTCTATTAATAACAGTAGAAAATCAAAAATATATGCCCTTTCTTTAACAAACTGCAGATCTGCTCATTTTTTCTCAATGCTAAAACTGCCTCCTTGACTCCTCTTGTCAAAAAATTAGGCATTATAAAATGCAGAGATTATACTGCTTTCAGAATTCCTCAGCCTATTCACTTTGAAAACTTCTGAAGGGTAAGCTGGAGCTGGAACAGGGATTTTTTATTTTGATGGAATGACTTCTTTTTAAAGAGAGCGTGATAGTAAGAGAGAGAGAGAGAATCAATTTTATTTAGTTCTTCATGTGGCTTTCATTATTCCGACACTTTGTTGTATACATGATTCAAACTGGCATCCTCACACATTCCAGGCAAGGGCCATAACTGCTAAGCCACTGCTCCAGCTCCTGATGGAATGACTTTTGAGCATTTGTACACATAGCCAAGACCAGGCATCTCAGGGCTCCAACCTCCTGTAGTATGAGCTTGAGTAGCAGGGAGTCTCCAAAGCAAAGGGAAGAGTGGCCATTAAATTGGCGCAAGCAGAAATTCTTACATTTCCTCTCATTGTATTATATAAGCTCTCTTCTCATTCAGTCCAGAATCATATGAAAATAGCTTCCATTTCCTTATCCCTTTTTCACTAATGCAAATAGAGCAGGGCAAAGTTAACATGCTCACCAACATTCATTCATTCACAAGTTCTTTTATTTATTCACCTAAAAGTTTTGTGCACTCTTACCTAGGGGCTAGGCATGGTCTCCTGCACTAGGGACACATGGACGGAAGAGGCATGTTCCCATCCTCTCAGACCTTACTGCATGAAGGAGTCAAGTGGTATCCAAGCAAACAACACACAAATAAGAGAACATCAGGGTGGGGTACCCACTGTTTTAGAGGAATCTCTCCCTCATTATGAACTTGTGAGCTACACCAAAGGGACTCTGTGAACTCAAAACTCTGAAAAAGAATTTTTATTTATTTTATTGATTTTTATCTGATGCCCTATTAGATGTCTCCCTTTATCTTTTTAAACGTAAGTATGCAGCTGACAGTGGAAACAAAGCAAATACTTCAGGGAATATGAAAGATGCTCTTTGTGCAAGTAAGAGGGACTAATTCATAATTCTAATAATTTCCAAGGGATGAAGATACCAGGGGGCAAAGATAGAGAGTTATTCCAGGAGCTAGATAGAGCCTCCTCTGCTCTATGCATCCTTCCCCATAGATTTTGACTCTCTAGAAATTCTGTTTCTATTATCTTGCAACTTATAAGAATCCCTGAAGGCATTCTTCTGCAGGGCTATTTGAACATGTATGGCAAAATAATTTATTGAAACAAATTGCATATAAAATCTTCCTGTATTTTTTTCCTGCTCAACCTTATTTCAAGGAAGTGAAAGGGCTTAGCAAAACAGAAGCTACACAAGTTTGTGGTACTTATGATCTGTTTTAAAACCCTTAATCCAGGCCAGGCATGATGGCACACAGCTGTAATCCCAGTGGCTCAGGAGGTTGAGGCAGGATGATCACAAGTTCAAAGACAGCTTCAACAATTTAGTGAGGCCTTAAGCAGATTAGTGAGACTCTGTCTCAAAATAAAAAATAAAAAATGGCGTGGCTCAATGGTTAAATGCCCCTGAGTTCAATCCTTGGTACCAAAAAAAAAAAAATTATCAGCTCACTGAAGTGAATGAAGGGTAGGAAGAGGAGAATATTTGAAGGGGCAGGCTCTGTTTCCAGACTGTGCTCTGGAGAAGATGGCCACATGGTAGTGGCAACACCTAGGGAAGTACAAACCCTGTCATGGAGCTTTGAGTTTTCTCAGGTGCTGTTACATAGAAGAGATAGAATTGTGTTTCTAGAAACACCATACAGGCTTGAATAAGGATTGTGAGGACCTTCTCCAGTGCTTCAGTCCTTCATTAGACCCTGGGCATCACTGCAAAACTCTAAATGGGGGAGACTACAAGGATAACCAAGCTTAAATTTTCTACTTATTGGAGCTACAAGGAGACCTGAGATGCAATTATTTTATTTAATATATAAATAAGTTATCTTTTACATTTCTGATTTTATGCATAGATTTACATTTGCATATACATATTCACTCAGCCATTCCTTGGGGACAGATTTACTCTACAATAGACAATATTAGACCCTGAAACAGATGCTTTTGATTCAGAAAAATATAAATGGCAAAATAACTTATTGAAACAAATGTGTATTTGCAATTTGGGTAAGTTTCCTCACGTAGGTAAGGGATATGACCAATTAATAAGTGTATCAATTATCTGATGCACACCAATATGTTGTGACTTGAAATACAAACCTTTAGTAAATTTATAAATTTTCAGGTTGACACTTCGGGGTTCTTTAGGCCATGGTCAGCTAATCTCAACTGAACTGAGTCCTGCGTCTGCAAACCACTGGGGGTTGACTTCTCAAAAAAATCATCTGGCTGCAAGAGCACCCTCTTGTATACAAGGTCTTTCACCACTCACCAACTTGACTGGGTCTTGCTCCCAGCAGTTCTCAGGGTATGAAGAGCATCAGAAAACAGCCTTACTGTATGAGCCTATCTCAAGCCTCAGCCTGCATCGGACTTGTTATGGTCCCAGGGACCAATGCAATAGTGAGCTCGGCCAGAACTAAAGGGAAGAAGAAAGACTTCTAATATCTAAAAGAATGAGAGAATTGTATGGAAAAGGGGCTGATATAGAGAAAGATTATGTGTCCACTTTCACAATCACAAGAAGTGAGTGCAATTAAATACATTTCAATCTTTAGAAAAGTATTTCCTGAGGAAAATGGAGTACATAGAAAGAAGTGGGAAGTTCTACTTGGGGCAAGGATGGGGAAGGTTTCAATCTCAAAGTGGTTCTTGAACCAGATTTAAAAATTCAAGTTGACAGTAAGGGCTGGGAAATGATATGGTACATTAAGGAAGCCCCAAGTGTTGTCCTGAGAGCACAGGGCAAGGTGAGGAGTGGCATGGGGAGGGAAGAGCCTGAAGAGACAGAATGGGCCCCAGAGCATTTTAAATATCTCAAACAAGCCCAGATCATCCCTGCTCCATTGTGATTCCAGCCACTTGCTCCCATGTGACCCTCTCTCTTCCCCTGAGAGAGCTCCCATTTTTCTCTGCATAGTCAGTCTCCTCCTCCCTTCCACCTCCTTAGTATTATGTGCCCTTCATCGAAAGTTTTGCAACTTGCTGCTTCCTTGTCAAAATGACCCGCAGAGCAAAAGCAGAGTCCAGTCCAAACAGAGGTCAGTGGCTTTTCCCACATGTCCTTCCAACCTCCCGGATAGATCATTGTGGAGGAGCCCCAGTGATTTTTTGGAAGGCTGCCATCCTACCACTGCTCCACAAGGGCCACAGGGAAGCACAGAAGCATGAGGGAGCCCATCTTTGCTGCTAAGTTATATACAATCCTTTGAGATAGAGCCATGTTAATAAAGAAGCTTCTTCCATAAATAATGAACATCACTGACACAGGGTTTATTGGAGATCATGAGCACAGAATAGGGACATCGATAGTCTGGGCACCTTCAATCATCTGTGTCCCACAGTGTTAATGGCCAATACTTGCAGAGTGCATGGCAGCACTCACCGTTCAAAGGGTTTTATGTGGATAAACCAGCTCCAAATCTACCTTAGGAGGTGGTAGAGTCCTCTTCATCTTACGATAAAGGAGGGAGGCAGGAGAAACCAACTCTCCTGGGACTCGAAGGCAGGCATGCCATTGCAGCACTGACTTTAGAGGATAATGAAGAAAGACCATCACAACAACATCATCAGAACCTTCTGAGAGTCTGGGCATGACTCTTCCTGTGAGATGAGACCCAAAGCTGCAGACAGAAGTCCTACATGGATGAAGAGGAGATGAGGGTAGACTAGGAGCTGATATGTTCAAATATATGCAGCTGTCTTTCCATTTCTTGTACTTATAGTGGTGCACTGGGGATGTTACCCATCTGGAAAAGAGGAGTAGGGAAGAGGTGTCCAATTTAGAGAGGACTCTGCACATTCCTGAGGCTCATGGGAATGAGTCCATGCTATTCTGGGTTGTAGAGAGAGAGCTTGTCATGCCTTGGGGTGGGTAGAGGCTGCACTGAGAATTGCACCTGGGTGAATGATGTATCACAAGCAGACAGCATTTGTTCTCAAAAGCAGTATCAATCAAGATGGTGTCCTCAGAGCTCTCTCTTGAAAGTATGTCTTGGACATAATAGGCATGTGTGTGTGTGTTTGTGTGTGTGTGCACGTGGGTGCACATTTTTGTTTTAGTGCTAAGTCTTGAACTCACAGCCTTATATGTTGTGCCACTGAGCTACATCCCCAACCCAAGATGCTCTGAAAGAGGATCTTTTGGAACCAGGAGGTAGGTAGTAGCACATCTATTATTGATACTAGTGACACATTCACAAAGTATTTTTTACAGCCTCTCTGACCCACTAAACTGTAAATCAAATAGGCTTGACAAATGTGTGAACTACAGAACTACATTTGTGGTAAACATCACAAAAGTAATTTTTGTCATTCTGGGTCTGGAGACCAGAAGAGCCTGTTAGATCTAAAGAGAAAGAGATAAACCTGCCTTACTCAAAGAAAATAGTTTTGCAGATGTCAGTCAAAATACCACTGTTGGTCACATTCTATTTCTCTGCTTCTGTTATAACTTTTGTCTACGGATTATGTCTGATTCTGAAATACTTATATTGGAAATGCCCAAATTACATTTTGTCATTCTGTGTGGATTTTTTATTGAATGCTAAGCTGTCTATGGGGTGCAGGGAGGTTGTAGTTCGGTATGCTGGGGAGCATTTGCCAGTGTCTAGGTGGTATGGTCTTCTTTGACAGCTTCCACAAGCAGTGAGGCCTCCCCAGTGCCCTTGCATCCTGGGTGATTGTAGAGTGCTAATCAACTGGGTCTAAACATAATTGAAACAGAAAACAGGAAGATGGCAGCAAATCCTTCAGGACAAGCATTGCTCTATCCAGGCCAAATTTAACAAGGACTTCCAAGATCATGCAGAGCAGCAGCAGAGGCAGCTTTGCAGCATGTTCATGCGCATTCATCTGGATACTTCATAACTCAAGACTCCGCATTGGGGAATCGTATTCTTCCTGTTTTACTTCACCTTGACCAAGAATGAAGAAAATATCTGTGATGAAAATGACTTCATAATACCAAAGGCCAAAGGTACTCTTATTCAGTGCTGTACAGACTATGACGTTCAGAATTTTGGTGAACTTACATGTTTTTTGCTTTCTCAAAGCAAAAAGTAGTGAAAGTAAAAAGAGGAAACTAGGATGATGAGAGCTTTAAAATCTGTATCGTCTGAAAAACTGATTATGCTGTCTGTGACAATAACAGTTTTGTAATGCCATTTAATTTTTAGCTCTATTTCAGAATTGGATCATCATATAAAATCAGTCCCTAACAACTAAATATGTTATATCCACAATAGACTTGCAAGAACCATTTGTAGTATTTAACTTTACAGAAATAAGGATAGTTTTTAAAAATGTGAACCAATAGAATTGAAAAAGTTGCATGCATATTTACATCCACAGGATTGGTGTATCATATAATTTCAAATTTAGAGTCAACATATCACACAGAAATATTCTTTGTAAATTCATGACTATTCTCATATTGTTATAAAGGAAAACCCAAGGTAAAACTGAATTACCAGGGCTGGAACAGTGTCTCAGCCGTTGTAGTGCTTGCCTGGTATGTGCGAGGACACAGGTTCAAACCCCAGCACCACATACACAACAAAGTGTCAGAGTGAAGAAAGCCACATGAAAAACTAAATAGGATTGATTCTCCCTTTCTCTCTCTCTCTCTCTCTCTTACTGTGCCTCTCTCTCTTAAAATAAAAAACTAAATTACCAATCAGTTTAAACATCTTTTATGAATATAATCCATTACATAATGTGATAATTCTATTCAAAACAATTATAAGGAATGTGATGGCTTTAAAATGTGTATATGCTGTTAGTTAGGGTTACTACATAAATTGTTCGTCTTTGTGGTTTGTTGTTCATTTTTTATCTAATTAAAAACAAAATAAAAAACCGTCTATGCATTTTATATTAAAATTATCTAGGCAATATATGTATGTATATACACACACATAATAACATTACTTTGAATGCTTTAAACTTTATATAAATAGTATGTCTTTGTTATTCTGCCATTTACTCCAAAAAGAAAACACCCTACCACAGCCCATAATTAATAAAATGAACAGAAAATAAGAATATTTTCAGTAAGATATTAAGTAAGCAGAAAAGGATCTGGTATACTTTGAAAGGATAAACATTTTCTAAAGGCAAATAATTTTATTAAGCAGAAATGGTATCTTATCAAAGGGAAATAGCAGGAATATTAAAATGCTAAACTGATACAGTTCCCAAAATAATTCAATACAACTAAAACCCCTATACAAATGCATAAATCTAGAACATTCTTTGAATACTACATAGTAAAAATTCAGGAGAATTATAAGTTTATCTTTTCCTAGTTTTCTTTTCTAACCGTTCTTTGAATAGCTATTGTACACATAAAATAGAACTGCAAACTCATCAGTAATTAGTTTCCATTTTTAAGTATTTATTACAATTATCAGAAACAATCATTTAGAGGAAACTAAGGCCACAATATTAATAGTAAATGAGAAACTTAGTGGGATTTTGACCATGTTAATTCAGGGAGAAATCATTGGGCTATGTCTTTTGTCCAACAGAAAAATTGGTTGATGCTAAGCAGTTATACTGGAAATTTTTAGTTTGGAACCTAATTTCTGTTGGTATTCAAGACTCCAAAATCTTCTTACTTATGAGAAAGCTAAAATTGATCTTGTAGAAGTTAAGAATAATGATTACCAGAGTCTGGGAAGGGTTGGAGAGTGAGAAAGGGGATAGAGAGAGAATGGGTAGCAGGTATAGGGGTGCAGTTGGATAGGAGGAAGAACTTCTAAGGTTCTAAAGCATAGTAGAAGAGTTGTGGTTTATAATTAACTGCTTATTTCAAAATAGTAGAGAGGAGGGGCTGGAGCATTGGCTTGGTGGTTACAGAGCTTGCCTGGCATGTGCTAGTACACAAGTTCAAACCCCAGCACCACATACACAACAAAGTGTCCAAGGAATGAAAGCTACATGTAAAACTAAATAAAAACTGTTGCTCTCTTTCTCTCTCTCTCTCTCTCTCTCTCTTTCTCTCTCTCACTGTCCCCTCTTTCTTAAAAAAATAGTAGAGAGGATTTTGAATATTCACAACGCAAAAAATGATAAATGTTTGAGGAAATGGATATGCCATTACCCTGATCTGATTGTATACATATTTTGAATGTCACCCAGTAACCCATAAATAGATAGTTACTATGTCAATTAAAATACATATATATGTTATTATTATTATTCATTAAAGAATGACAGAACATACAAAGAGATAAAAGAACTTTATTCTTTGAAGGATAACATACATGATATTCAATTAATTATGTTCAGTTAATTATATTGCTATCCTCATCATGCCCCTAAAACTTATCTAATGAAAAGATTTCACCACTGTGATAACTGAGAAGAGTACGTTAAGAGATCAAGTGGTAAGAAAAAAAGTTACATATTAGAAAAATATTGGAGAACAGAAGTTTCTCTGAAATTAAAAAAAAAGTTAGGTCACAGATTTAGAAAGCATATTAGAGTGACTTACAATTCATTTTATGTAAGAATAAAAGTCAACAACTCAATTGCACAATTTGAAATATTAGTTCCTTTTTACACAATTGAGTTGCATGAATGGTATGTCAACGAGAGAAGAAGATAATTTTGGTAAATGCCTTGAAGCTTAAAAAAGCATTTCATGGGTGGCATATTCACTTATTCAGGGTTTAATCAAAAGTTCAAGGTCTGCTGACATTGGCATGTAATGAAGGTCCTTGGATGCCTCTTCCCGAAAGACAGCCTGCTGGACCCCTGTGCTTTGTCTGCGCTCGGCTAGCTGCAGCATCACTTGGTTGCTCATCAACCAGGGGTCAAAGCTGTGACATTGAAGGAGCCCAAACTCCCAGTAAGTCTTCGTTAATTGGCTTTTAGCACAATGTGGCCTTATTATGAAATAAACTACTGATTAATCCTGCCCAGTAAGTACTATACTGATAAGATAAGTATTTGTCTATATCCTTTTTGAGACCTTCACTAACACATTAAGGAAGGCTTACATACCCTCTGCTAGGAAAATAAAAAAATATCCACTTTCCCACTTATTGATTGGGTTCCTTACTTATTTTCCTGTTAAGTTTTTTGAGTTCTTTATATATTCTGCATAATAATCCCCTATCAGAAAAGCATCCAACAGAGATTTTCTCTTATTCTTTAGGCATTCTCTTTATGTTCTTATTTCCTTTGCTGTGCAGAAACTTTTTAATTTAAAGCCATTCCATTTAAAGAAAAAATACAAATATCCAAAATGTTCAATACGAAAAATGTTCAATATTTTACCAATCAGGGAATTGTAAATCAATACTACACTGAGATTTCATCTCACTCCTGTTAGAATACAAAGAATAAAAAATACTGTTGAGGTTGTGTGGGGAAAAGGTTCACTCATACATTGTTAGTGGGACTGCAAAACAATTCAACTACTTTGGAAAGCAGCATAGAGATTCCTCAAAAAACTAGGAATAGAACTACCGTATGACCTGGCTATCCTACTCCTCAGCATTTATCTAAAAGAACTAAAAACAGAACATTGTAGTGAAATGTGCTTATCAATGCTTATAGCAACACAATTGACAATAGCTGAGGCATGGAACCAGCCCAGGTGCCCCTCAACAGACAAATGCACAAAGAAAATGTGATAAATATACATAGGGGAGTTCTACTCAGCCATAAAGATGAATGAAATGACTTCATTTGCTGGTAAATGGATGGAACTAGAGAACATCATGCTAATGAAACTAGCCAGACTCAAAAAGTCAAGGGTTGAATGTCTTCTCTCATATGTAGAAACTACAGAGAAATAAGGAATTAAAAAACAAATGGCGTACAGGGGTTGTGGAGGAGGTACTGTGAAAATAGAAGGGAGAACAGTAAACTGGTACTAAAACCAACGTTTTTTAAAAATCCGCTTTCCTTGACAGTTTAAAGTTTCCTCTGTCCCACAGCAAGTCTCAACCACCAGGAAATTCTCAAAAGACAGTGACCAAGGGATGAGAATCAGGGGGGAAAACCAATTTGAACTTTTCACTCATCGCTATATTTGTGAGTTACATTCATATGTATAATTCATTTTCACTGCTGAATATTCATTTTTATTTTTAATTTTTGTTTTTTATTTTTTGGTGCTGGGGATTGAACCCTGGGGTGCTTAACCACTGAACCACATCTACAACCCTTTTAATTTTTATTTTGAGATAGGGCTTTACTAAATTGCTTAAGCTCACTAAATTGCTGAGCCTGACTTCAAACTGGCAATCCTCATTTTTGAATAGCTATAATCAAGATTTAAGTATTCAGACAGGATTGGTGGTACATGCCTGTAATCCCAGCAGCTCAGAAAGCTGATGCAAGAGGATCACAGGTTCAAAGTCAAACTTATCAATTTAGTGAGGCCCTAAGTAACTTAGTAAGACCCTGCCTCAAAATAAAAAGGAGCTAGGGATGTGGCTCAATCCCTGGTACGAAAAACAAACAAACAACCCCAGATTCAGTTATCCAGACCCGGCCTGGTGACACACAACAGTAATTCCAGCAATTCAGAAGGATGGCAATTTCAAGGTCAGCTTCAGCACTTAGCGAGACCCTTCTCAAAATAAAAAATGAAAAGCAAAAAGCGCTGGGGTGTGCCTCAGTGGTAAAGCACCTATGTATCAAAAAAATTTTTTTTCAATTATCCATTTACATGTTCACAAATGTTAGATATTTCTGGATTTTAGAAATTGCAATGTTGCCAGGAACTCTTATGTCCTTGTGTCTTGGAGCTTTCCTATAAACATCTCTCTGGGATGTGTATCTGTGGGTAGAACTGGTGACTAAAAGTAATGAACATTTCCAACTTTACTGGATATATTGCTGGATCTCAAAATGGTTGTAACATAGGCCCAAAGGGCCACAACAGTTCCAGACATCACATCCACTACTACAAAGCCAAAAGAAGAAATATGTTCTCTTTTGTTTCTTCTTGGGAATGAAAGAAATTTTCTTAGACATCTTCTGACCAACTTTAACCTCAATTCTATGGAGTGGGATTAAGTTGCACATCTGTATTTTTCTTTAATTTTTTATTAGTGCATTAAAGTTATACATACTGAAGGGATTTGTTTCTATATGTTCATACATGCAAACACTATAACAATATATATTGGCCTAATTCCCTCCCCAGTACTTCCCCCCTACTTCTCTGGTCTCATTCCTCTACCAGTCTCCCTTTGATTACATATATATATATATATATATAATTTTTTTCCTTTCTTTTTTTTTTTTTTTTTACTTTTCCAGTTTTAAATGTATGCATGGGAACTATTTAGTATCTCAGAGGTGCAAATTATACTATACAATATTTATATCCACACTTTTCCCTCCCTTCTTTTCTCCCTTCTCCCCTTCTCTTTCCTTTACTCAACTAGGCTTCCTTTAGTTCATCTGCTAATTTGTGTTTGATGGCTCTTTATATAATCTTGTCTTTCCCTCATCTTTTTCTTTGTTTTGCTCTAGGGTCCACATATGAGAGCAAACATTTGGGTTTCTGTGTTTGGCTAATTTCGCTTAGCATGATTTTTCTCCATTTCCATCCATCTACCAGCAAATACTGTGAATTCATTCTTTTTAATAACTCAGTAGAACTCCATTGTGTGTGTGTGTGTGTGTGTGTGTGTTTACACATATGTGTGTGTGTGTATCATGGTTTCTTAATCTATTCATCCAATAATGGGCATTGGGTTGATTCCATAATTCAGCTGTGAATTGTGCTGCTATGAATATTAATGTAGATGTGTTGCTGTAATATGCCAATTTAATATCTTCTGAGAAAACACCTAGGAGTGGAATAGCTAGGTCATATAATTTTTTCTCTCTTTTTTTTTTTTTTTCTTTTTTCAGGGCTGAGCACCAGGGCCTTGTGAGTGCTAGGCAAGCGCTCTGCCACTGAGCTAAATCCCCAACCCCCTCCATCCCTAATTTGTTGAGGAGTCTCTGTACTGCTTTCCAGAGTGGTTGTACTAGTCTGAAGTCCCACCACAATGTATAAGTATTCCTTTCTCCCCATAACCTCTCCAGCCTCTGTGCTTTGTATTCTTGATCTCTGTCATTCTAACTGGAGTGAGATGAAATCATAATGCAGTATTGATTTATATTTCTCTTATTGCTAGAGATGTTGAACATTTTTTCATATATTTATTGGCCCTTCATTATATATCCACTTTTAAAGCAACCATTGGCAAACAGGGCCCACAGACCAGGGTTTCTCAACCCTGGTTTCTCAACCAGGTTTCTCTTGATTTTCTTGAGGGTTTTTTTTGTTTTCTGTATTTTGTTTTGTTTTGGGGGGGTTTTGTTTTGTTTTGTTTTGTTTTGTTTTTGCACAGAGTGGGAAGGAGTCCAGGGATTGAACTCAAGTGTGCTTTACCACTGAGTCACATCCCCAGCCCTGTTTTTTACTTTTTGTTTTGAGACAGGGTCTTGATAAGTTGCTGAGGCTGACCTCAACTTGCAATCCTCCTGCCTTAGCCTCCAGAGTCACTGGGACCCTCTTAACATTTTGGGCCAGATCATTCATTGTTGTGAGTGTTAAGTAATATCTCCTACCTTCTACCCCCTAGTTGCCAATAGCACCTGCTAGATGTGACAACTAAAAATGCCTTGTGAGGGGCAAAACAACCTCTGCAACCACTGTCTTGAACTAATCATCTGGCCAGGACTAGATGAGATGGTAGGAACTAATCAGTATGATCACCAGACCCTAGCAAGGGTCAGCTCAGGATACAAATGAGCCTTCAGAATCCCATGGTAAAACACCTCCCTGCTTCCAGAACTGCTGCTTCTGCTGAAGTTTTTCTCCCAGAAGGAGTGAGAGCCATAATTGTTTCTGCTTTCAGCCTGGCTCCTGGAGTGCAGCAGAAGGTACTGGTGGAAATGAAGCAACTTCAGTTGTTCAAAGAAGAGCTGTAGAGACAGGGAATCACTCAAACCATTATTATAGAGGGTTTATATCATTTTCAGGTCAAAATGCAATTGAAAATCACATTCTAATATTTTGTAGGTCCTTGACTCTTTTTAGCTCTTTTCTTTCAAGGCTCTTTAGAGATCCTTGAAAATATTGCTGAATGTTAAAATAAGATGTACTTGATTTATTTTTCTCTTCCCAGTTTATATGTTGCACGGGCTAATTGTCAGTCTTCTGCTTCAGTGACAGTGACATACACTGTTCCTTACAGGTAACAGTAACAGTCAGGGTTTCTTGAAGTGATAGGAGCATCATTTAGGGCATCTCTGAATCTCAAAACTTCTTTTAATAAAAGAAGAGAAGGCTCATCCAGGGGTTGTCACAGCAGTTAGGTGTATTTTTGACCACTAAAAAAACAATGTTAGCACAGAGCCAGGAGTCCAAGTAAGTGCCCTACAAGCTATAAAGGAACAGCAGATGTTTGCCTAAGAGCGATGGTCATCTGCTTTAATTCACAGAAGAAAATACTCTTTCAATATGAAACAAACCCAGTATTATCAGTTGCTCCTGTAGAATCCTTGCAGACTAGGAAGCTAACTGTGTAAGTGAAAGTCCCGTTCTGCATGAGCTGGCAGGAAGGGATCAGCTCCTTCCTCTTCCTGGCCTGCTACTGGTAACTTGATCTTTCTAAACATCTCTAGAAAATAGGGATGTAGCCCAGGGATTCTAAAGAATGACTTAGGAACTGAGAAATGAGGGATTAGAAATTCATGAGTAGGAAAAGAAAGAAGAGCCTTTTCCTATATTCTTTTTTTTTTTTTTTAAGAGAGAGAGACGGTGAGAGAGAGAGAGACAAAGAGAATCAATTTTTTGTTTTTTCATGTGGCTTTCGTTGCTCTAATACTTAGTTGCGTGTGTGGTGCTGGGGTTTGAACCCGTGTACCTGCGCATGCCGGGCAAGCGCCATAACCACTGAGCCACCACTCTAGCCCTGCCTCTTCCTGTATTCTTAAGATGACTTTTTTAACATTTAAAAAATACCATGAGGGCTGGAGCGGTGGATCGGCTTTTGTGGCGCTTGCCCGGCAGGTGTGAGTGCACAGGTTCAAACCCCAGTACCCACATGCACGGCAGAGTCTTGGAACAGTGAAAGCCCCATGAAAAATTAAATAAAAATTGCTTCTCTCTCTCTCTCTCACTGTCCCCTCTTTCTAAAAAAATATAAATAGATAAATAAATAAATAATAAAAAAATACCATGAAATGAAAAGAAAAAAAAACCAGTGTTCTCTGAAAGGTTTTGTGGACTTCTGTAAGCTTGAAGACACTGGAAACGAGATCAGAGCAGTTAATTGGAACTCTTTGGATTAACAGTTTCTCAGGGCAAAAGGACATGACTCATAAATGAAGCATGTGGAGGAAGAAAGAAGTTGTCCCCATCAAGTCATGGAAGACACTAGTTGCAATGACTATTTTGGACCTAGACCACAGAGAAAAATAAGACACAGAACTAAGGCTCCTCAATTCTTCCTTTGCCATCCCTCCCCACTGATATCTTTCCCACCATTTATCCTTACAACTTTTCCCATGCCTTCCCTCTCCATGGGTCCTGGACTTGCCTACCTGGTTGGTGGCCAAGAAGAAAAGTGGAAAGATCTATGGGATATTCCCTGTGTTAGTCAACTTTAGATTGCTGTGACCAAAATATCTGACAAGAATAGCTTAGTGGAGGGGCTGGAGTGGTAGCTCAGTGGTTATGGCACTTGCCTGACATGTGTGAGGACACAGGTTCGAACCCTAGCACCAAGTACACAACAAAGTGTTGCAGCAATGAAAGCTACATGACAAACTAGATTTTTTTTTCTTTTTTTTTCTCACTGTTCCTTTCTCTTTAAAAAGTAAAAATAGCTTAGTGGACAAAAAGTGTAGTTAAGTTCATGGCTTCAGAGGTTCAGTCCATGATGAGCTGACTCCTCTGCTCTGGACCCAAGATAAGCCAGGACATCATGGTGGAAGGGCATGTAGAGGAATGCTGCTCAGGAAGTACCATTCATGGTGGTCAGGAAGCAGAGAGTAAGGAAGGGAGAAAGGACTGCAAGAAAGATGCACCTTTCCAGGACATGTCCCTCAGTGACCCACCTCTTCCAGCTGCACCCCACCTACCTTCACTTACCACCTGGTCAGTCCATTCAAAGTAGGATGGACTGATTAATTACAGCTCTCACAATCCAATCATTTCACCTCCAAACATTCCTGCATTAACACAGGAACTTTGGGGGGACACCTCACATCCAAACCATAACATTCCCCATGGCCAAAGATCACTAGAATGAAAAGTTTCTTAAAAGCTAAGAGCCCATGAGAACATCTTTCCCTACTGTATTCTCCAAGACACACTGTCTCAGACCAATCAGTGGTGAAGAATGGGATCTTCTACAAGAGATCCCAAGATCTCAATCTTTATTCTCTGGGTAGGAAGAGAAGGAAAACTACTCAGGATTAGAAAGGAAAATGTTCCCCAGGCATCTTTCAGACTTCAGAGCAGCTCTGTGGCACAAATCACAGGAGCAAATAGTAGAAAGAATACGTCTTCTCTCCTGCCCAAGACCTGAAATGCCTTTTGTGTTTCCTATAAATGTATTCACTCTATTCACTGAATGACCATGGAAACCGGCAGCAAAGGCATTTTTATTAAGTTCTAATTCGAAAAGCTTAATCACATTTTGGCAGCTTTTCTCCATGACATAGAAACAGAAACCCTGTTCACTCTTCTCATGCCCTCTGGTTTGGGGTATAGTACATGTCTTTGTAGAACATCACAGCAGTTTTAAAAAGAAGAAATTTATCAATTTTCTAATGCTCTGCTTCCATCAGTTAGCTCTGCTTCCATTCTGTGAGCAAATTCCTCAACATTTCCTCATAGCGAACTTCCTCCCTAGATCAGTATCTCCCTTTGAATCTGGAAAGAGTCTGGGAGAAGACCTATGAAATGTCATTCCTGAATCGAATATAGATCCTTCTGATTTCTCTCATTTTGTATCATGACAGGTTCTCCCACATGTTGGGGGCTGAACAAGAGGAGGAAAAGCAGGGAAGCTATGGGATTGTGGAGAGCTCAGAGCAGAGCTACAGCTTTAAGAAGAGTCCAGCCCAGACCTGGCTAGGAAGGACACCTGGAACACTCCCAGAACAGTTACAGTGGTGCAGAACAAGAAATCCATAGGAAGGAACAAGAAATATAAGGAAGAGAGGACTAACCCTGAGATCAGGGCTGATAGGAAGAAGAGAACAATGCTAGCAGACTAGGTATGCAAGAGTCTACTTGGATCGATTCATGAGAGCCATTGTAATATTTTCAAGATTTTTATGAGTCAGTGGAAATCACACTGGTGGTAGAAAGTTGGTTCCAATGTATGCATGCTATGGAAATAGGCAAATCTGGGTGCCTGCCCTGTCCTCCAAACCCTTGATGGCTAGTTAAAATTAATCAGCACACCACTTATTGACAAGCTCTGAGACTCCAGAGGCTTGAAATCCCATGATTCAAAAGGAACAATTGGGGAGATGTATAATAGCTAAGCCTCTCTCCTCCTTGGGCTCTGAAGGGTCTGCTAATGCATTATGGAGGTACCTGCCATCTGCCCCCAGCCCCTCCCCCAGTACCCAGGCAGGGACACCCCAGCACCCCACCCCCACCCCAGCAGCAGCAACCTCACCTGGGAACTTTTTAGAAATGTAGATTCCCTGGCTCCTCCCCACACTTGCTAAATTTGAAACTCTGGGAATGAGTCCCAAGAAATCTGTTTTAACAAGCTGTCCACGGTCCTGGAGCATGCCTATAATCCCAGGGACTTGGGAGGCTGAGGCAGGAGGATGGCACATTCAAAACCAGCCTCAGCAACTTAGTGAGGTCCTGAGTAACTTAGCGAGATGCTGTCTGTCTCAAAATAAAAAATAAAAAAAGGCAAGGGATAGGTTCAAGCCCCAGTACCAAAAAGGAAAAAAAAAAAGGGGGCTGGAGCGGTGGCTCAGCGGTTTCAGCGCTTGCCTGGCAAGCACGAGGACCCGGGTTCAAACCCCAGCACCACGTACACAACTGAGTATTGGAGCAACTAAGGCCATGTGAAAAACTAAATAAAGTTGTTTCTCTCTTTCTCTGTCTCTCACACTGTCCCTCTCTCTTTAAAAAAAAAAAAAGGAAAAAAAAAAGCAAAGAGAAAATGGGACCTCTTTCAAATATTTAAAAAAGATCTTCTTATATTTATGCAGATATTTTAGAGAATTTTGTTCTATTAAAATTTATGTTTTAGGGTGCCACAGTGGGGAGCAAGAGCCAGACTGACCCAAGATGGTCTTTTTCAACATTCACTAATGTTTCTGCTGTAACCCACAGGAAAAACAGTGGGTAATAAGGTTGGCTGATCCAGGTAGATGAAGCAGAGCTTGCTACTGTCTACTTTATGAGGGTGATGGTGGGCTTCTGACAGCTACTAGCCCAGTCTTGGTGAAGAGTTTATGTGACTAGAGAGAGGTGGCTCAGCAGTAGAGTATTTGTCTGCCATGCATGACGACCCAGGTTTGATCCCTAGCACCACAAACACAAGTAAGTAAAGGAAAAATGAAAACCAGATGAAAAAAATTAACTCAATTAACTCTCTCTTTCTCTCTCTTAAAAAAAAAAAGAGTTTACATGACTAATCTATTTATAGTAAGAAGCTCTGAATGGATAGACACCCTTTAGGGAAATAGCAACCCAAAGAGATTGTGCAAAATAATGCCGTTATCTGCTCACAGGATGTGTGAAGGGCAAGATTTTGTTAACTGCCTGCATGTGAATCCCAGCTCAAGCCTTCTAACAGCTGTATGATCTTGAACTTCAGTTTCCCCAAATGCAAACAGGCAATAACAAAACCCACCCTTCTGGGTAGCTGCAATTGTTACCAATACCAATAATGCACATGAAGTTCCAGGAGCAGATGTGTACTCAACAAATAGTTACTCATGTTTTTGAGATTTACCTCCCCCTACCCCTAAAGTTACCCAATAAGCATTATAATTTCAACTAACATTGTGCCTGAAAGAGAACTGAAACCTTGTATTATGCCCCATTCAAACAACAATAACAAAAAAATCTAATATTTTTTCTCATTTGCATTATGGCTCTTATTCTGCATCAGTGATATTAAAGATCTTTTTATTACCAATAATTTTTCATTGAATACAGCCTAGCTGTTGCTAATATTTTTGGTGAACACTAGCAAAATATTTGGCTGAAAGACTGTGCTTGAGAATTCTCCAAGTCCAAGGAAATAGAATAACAGGAAACCAATCCCTTCTAATTGAGTGTTATTTTCTGAATAGCTATTTATTCCTTAGCAGGCATCTGCCTTTGGAAGATACATATTTGGGCATGATCACTTTCTTGCAAACCTCTGAATATGGAGACCTGCTCCGCTGGCATTCACAGGTAGAAAGAAAAATGTACTCTCCCATGCGATAGGCATTTACTGAGCCATTTAAGTACTTTCTAGGCTTTCAGGCTGTAGGTGGATCAACAGGACTCTTGTCTCCAAGCTCTCTTAGGGATGTAAGCAGTCAAATCACATGACAGTGAGAAGGAACTCTGCCACACCAAAAATATGAGCTTGTGCAATGCAAGACACTAGAACAATACTTGTTATGGCCCAAAGAAAGAAAATGCCACACAGCTTACATAACTTCATGATAAAAAGTCATTTTTTTCACAAGGAAATGTCCAAACTTCTATTGAGTATATACATGTCTCAATTCAAACTCATGGATTACAATAAAGGAGAGTAATTCAAGCAGCTGAAGGCCAGAGTAGGGATGGACTCAGAATGCTTTATAAAGCTCTGTAGCCTGAATGCCATGGGACCTCTCAAAGCATGGTCCTTGTAGTCAGCGAGCCCTCAGATATGCAAGTAATTCTCAGTTCCCAACTCTGTTTCTCTGATTGTCTGTTTCATTCCTATGTTTCTACAACCTGTCTCTGCCTTCCAGACACAGGACAGAGATTGACAGCACCATAGCATCTCAATGTCTTCCTTGAATCCACTCAACCTGGAGCCAGCTGTGTAGAACTGCAGCCCACCTGCTGATGAGCGGAGTTCTCAGGGAAAGTGAGTCAAGGCCTGCGTAAGATCTCCCCCATTGCATAAAACACTAGTTTGGTATGTAGAATGGGAGCATAGCCTCTGTTCTCCAGTAAGTTGCTATTCAATAACAGAAATAACTCATGCTGCACAGATAGCTAGGGAAACAGCAAAAGGCAATCAGTATTGAAAGAGAGGTGCACTGTGGGAGGTCAGAAGAAAAAGTCTGGCTTCAGACTGGAAAGAGAGGGAAGTTTGTGGAAGAAATGGAAATAGAGACTTGAAAGAAAGTTTCAACTACTATAGCAATGGGAAAAAGCCCCAAACCCAAAGGGCAAAAGGAAATCTAAAGGATAATTAGACCACAACCATGACAGCAAAACCAAGAGAAAATCAAGTGCCAGGAATTCACAGAGGCAACAGTTCAGAACCAAGGTGGCATAAGGTTGTCCTAAAGTTTTCCCTTTTTGATGTACATGAGGAAAACTGGGAGCCTGCCAAGACCCTGACTGTGCAGAGAATCATCCAATTCTAGTCTCATGATGGCCATCCCATTCTCATTCTGGATAGTTAATAATCTGTTGAGCATGTGAGAAGCACCATGCTGCCTCTGTTATCTCAATTCCATGATAGTGTCTCACTTCATAATAGCACAGTGAAATAAGTGTGATTATTCCCATTTTGCATATGAGAAAAGATATGTTTAGGTTAAGCAAACCACTTGGGGGTCATACAGCAAGTAAGTGGCAGAAGCAGGTATGTTGGATAGCAAAACTTGTATCAATAACCACTCTAGCGCCTGTCCTCCAACCATCCTTTTCATTTGTCAATTTGTAGATTGTACTAAAACTAGCATCAGAAGCATCAAAGCTTCCTTGGTCCTGACCTGCTTGCCCCAGTTAATTCTGACAGTTAATTCTATCTTGTTTTCACCTCAATGATCTCACTAAGAAAATGTCCTATAAGTTGCAGACCACCTAAGTTGAGAGGAAGGGGTTCAGAATGGTAATCCATACAAATGCCTGCAAAATTTTTGGTACATGATGAAACCCAGAAGCCATCAGATTTTCTGTCTCCTTTGTTTCTTTTGGCTTTTGAGCTCTTAAAATTGGCACAGTCACCTGTTTTCATTTTCAAATTTTCTCAAAATAGAGTTAAAGCTTCAACGAATGCCTTGAAAGCAAAAGAGCATCTACGTTTAGCAAAGAAGTTTTTAAAAAATACCTCAAAAAATGTGTGCTTAAGCTTTTGAATCATTTAAATATGAAGATAAATTTAAACACTCTTTGGTATCAACAATTCCAACCTTATAAATTAAAAACAACCATGTTAAATGGATAAACAGCACTGAAGCTGTTGTTTTGGGGCCTAATTCTAAAGCAGGGGCTGAAATCATTTGCGTTGATTTAACCAATTTCCTGTTGTCAAGTTTATGTCTATGCTTGATGTGATTATGTTAATGTGCTTATTAAGTTTGGTGTCCTTTATTGTACATTCCACTGTCGGCAAAATAAGAACCTGCTATGAGAAGTATGTTTTCCTTGAATGTGGTTAGGAATAAATGGGGCGAATGTCCTGTGAGATTAGGAAGTGTTATCTTTTGGGTTGAGCTGGCTTCAATACAATTTAATTTGAACAATTGAACGTATTTATAAGGTGCAAGAAGCAAATAAAAAAAGAGTCCTGGCTGTGTAATGTGACTTATTTTCACCATTCATTTGGAATAACAGTGAGCATGCCTGCATGTGGGCCAGAGAATTGGGACAGGAACATTGCAGGGAGCAAAAGCCAAGAATTCTGCTTCTATATTTCACCCAAGGCCACCCTTAGCTTGAATTTATATATTGTTCCATTTTTTTCATGACTTAATTTATGCCAACATTTTCATTATTTGCACACCTTTTCATTTAGAAACACCAGAAAAAGGCCTGAGGCCCAGGTCTTGTCTGAGATAATGGATATTTCGAAAAAGAGA